>LPNX010204223.1:46484-56542 GCA_001517045.1 Pseudotsuga menziesii | reverse complement strand
CTAGTTGGAGCATGCACAACTTGGTGACTCATGAAAAACTAGTTGGTGCATGTGCAAGTATTGGTGATATCATGTGTTTGTAGTTGACTCTCCTAACTTGCACGATTGCTCACCAAACCCTAGTTGGACATCTCATACCTTGTGTTGACCCTAGTTGGAGCATGTGCAAGTATTGGTGATCTCATGTGTTTCTAGTTGACTCTCCTGACTTGCATGATTGCTCACTAAACCCTAGTTGGACATCTATGACCGTGTCTTGACCCTAGTTGGAGCATGCAAGTATTAGTGATCATGTGTTTGTAGTTCACTCTCCTAACTTGCATGATTACACACCAAACCCTAGTTGGATGTATATCTCATACCTTGTCTTGACCCTAGTTGGAGCATGCCACAATAATGTTTAGTTCCCAATAATGTTGTTGTGCATGTGCAAGTCTTGGCATGATCTCATGTGTCTGTAGTTGACTCGAGCCTAACTTGCATGATTGCTCACCAAACCCTAGTTGGACATCTCATACCTTGTCTTGACCCTAGTTGAAACATGCACAACTTGGTGACTCATGAAAAACTAGTTGGTGCATGTGCAAGTATTGGTGATCTCATGTGTTTGTAGTTAACTCTCCTAACTTGTATGATTGCTCACCAAACCCTAGTTGGACATCTATGACCTTTCCTTGACCCTATTTGGAGCATGCAAGTATTGGTGATCATGTGTTTGTAGTTCAATAGATCCTAACTTGCATGATTACACACCAAACCCTAGTTTGATGTATCTCATACCTTGTCTTGACCCTAGTTGGATCATGCCACAATAATTTTTAGTTCCCAATAATGTTGTTGTGCATGTGCAAGTATTGGCATGATCTCATGTCTTTGTAGTTGACTCTCGAGCCTAACTTGCATGATTGCTCACCAAACCCTACTTGGACATGTCTCATACCTTGTCTTGACCCTAGTTGGAGCATGCCACAACTTGGTTACTCATGAAACCCTAGTTGGTGCATGTGCAAGTATTGGTGATCTCATGTGTTTGTAGTTGACTCTCCTAACTTGCATGATTACACACCAAACCCTAGTTGGATGTATCTCATACCTTGTCTTGACCCTAGTTGGAGCATGCCACAATAATGTTTAGTTCCCAATAATGTTGTTGTGCATGTGCAAGTATTGGCATGCTCTCATGTGTTTGTAGTTGACTCAAGCCTAAATTGCAGTATTGCTCACCAAACCCTAGTTCGACATGTCTCATAGCTTGTCTTGACCCTAGTTGGAGCATGCACAACTTGGTGACTCATGAAAAACTAGTTGGTACATGTGCAAGTATTGGTGATCTCATGTGTTTGTAGTTGACTCTCCTAACTTGCATGTTTGCTCACCAAACCCTAGTTGGACATATATGACCTTGACTTGACCCTAGTTGGAGCATGCAGGGTTTGGTGATCATCTGTTTGTAGTTCACTCTCCTAACTTGCATGATTACACACCAAACCCTAGTTGGATGTATCTCATACCTTGTCTTGACCCTGGTTGGAGCATGCCACAATAATGTTTAGTTCCCAATAATGTTGTTGTGCATTTGCAACTATTGCCACAATCTCATGTGTTTGTAGTTGACTTGAGCCTAACTTGCATGTTTGCTCACCAAACCCTAGTTGGACATCTCATACCTTGTCTTGACCCTAGTTGGAGCATGTGCAAGTATTGGTGATCTCATGTGTTTGTACTTGACATTGCTGACTTGCATGATTGCTCACCAAACCCTAGTTGGACATCTATGACCATGTCTTGACCCTAGTTGGAGCATGCAAGTATTGGTGATCATGTGTTTTTAGTTCACTCTCCTAACTTCCATGATTACACACCAAACCCTAGTTGGATGTATATCTCATACCTTGTCTTGACCCTAGTTGGAGCATGCCACAATAATGTTTAGTTCCCAATAATTTTGTTGTGCATGTGCAAGTCTTGGCACGATCTCATGTGTCTGCAGTTGACTCGAGCCTAAATTGCATGATTGCTCACCAAACCCTAGTTGGACATCTCATACCTTGTCTTGACCCTAGTTGGAGCATGCACAACTTGGTGACTCGTGAAAAACTAGTTGGTGCATGTCCAAGTATTGGTGATCTCATGTGTTTGTAGTTGACTCTCCTAGCTTGCATGATTGCTCACCAAACCCTAGTTGGACATCTATGACCTTGTCTTGACCCTAGTTGGAGCATGAAAGTATTGGTGATCATGTGTTTGTAGTTCACTAGATCCTAACTTGCATGATTACACACCAAACCCTAGTTTGATGTATCTCGTACCTTGTCTTGACCCTAGTTGGAGCATGCCACAATAATGTTTAGTTCCCAATAATGTTGTTGTGCATGTGCAAGTATTGGCATGATCTCATGTGTTTGTAGTTGACTCTAGAGCCTAACTTGCATGATTTCTCACCAAACCCTAGTTTGACATGTCTCATACCTTGTCTTGACCCTAGTTGGAGCATGCCACACCTTGGTGACTCATGAAACCCTAGTTGGTGCATGTGCAAGTATTGTCGATCTCATGTGTTTGTAGTTGAATCTCCTGACTTGCATGATTGCTCACCAAACCCTAGTTGGACATCTATGACCGTGTCTTGACCCTAGTTGGAGCATGCAAGTATTGGTGATCATGTGTTTGTAGTTCACTCTCCTAACTTGCATGATTACACACCAAACCCTAGTTGGATGTATCTCATACCTTGTCTTGACCCTAGTTGGAGCATGCCACAATAATGTTTATTTCCCAATAATGTTGTTGTGCATGTGCAAGTATTGGCACGATCTCATGTGTTTGTATTTGAATTTTGAGCCTAACTTGCATGATTGCTCACCAAACCCTAGTTGGACATGTCTCATACCTTGTCTTGACCCTAGTTGGAGCATACCACAACTTGGTGACTCATGAAACCCTAGTTGACCTGTATGTGCAAGCATTGGTGATCTCATGTGTTTGTAGTTGACTCTCCTGACTTGCATGATTGCTCATCAAACCCTAGTTGGACATCTATGACCTTGTCTTGACCCTAGTTGGAGCATGTAAGTATTGGTGATCATGTGTTTGCAGTTCACTCTCCTAACTTACGCACCAAACCCTAGTTGGACATCTCATACCTTGTCTTGACCCTAGTTGGAGCATGCATAACTTGGTGACTCATGAAACCCTAGTTGGTGCATGTGCAAGTATTGGTGATCTCAAGTGTTTGTAGTTGACTCTCCTAACTTTCATGATTGCTCACCAAACCCTAGTTGGACATCTATGACCTTGTCTTGACCCTAGTTGGAGCATGCAAGTATTGGTGATCATGTGTTTGTAGTTCACTCTCCTAACTTACGCACCAAACCCTAGTTGGACATCTCATACCTTGTCTTGACCCTAGTTTGAGCATGCACAACTTGGTGACTCATGAAACCCTAGTTGGTGCATGTGCAAGTATTGGTGATCTCAAGTGTTTGTAGTTGACTCTCATAAAACAAATGTAGTAAAGAGTAGTAGTATTTGCACTCCAATTAGGTCTTGTTTAACACCATGACAATTTATAGTGAGATCCTAGTGAACAAAAACCTAGAGATTTTTTACAGCACCGTTGAAAGCACATTTTATCAAGAGAATTGAGGCCATTAATTATCCAAATTTGTGCATGTTCTAATGCCAGCTCCAACTTTATACTTACTAACATGCATATATATATCATTTACAAAAATAAGATGCCCTCTGATACTATATATATATATATATATATATAAAAATATATATATATATATACATGCCCTATGATAAGATGCATATATCTATATATATATATATATACATGTGTGTTTAGTGACCTTTTTGAGACATGTGTGTTTAGTGTTTAGTTGGTGCATGCAAGTATCAAGGTGTTCATGTGTTTGTAGATGCAAGTATTGGTGACTCTCCTAACTTGCATGATTTCTCACCAAACCCTAGGTGGACATCTCAAGTATTGGTTCTCATGTGTTTCTAGTTCACTAGATCCTAACTTGCATAATTGCTCTCCAAACCCTAGTTGGACATAAAATAACTTGTCTTGACCCTGGTTGGAGAATGCAAGTATTGGTGACTCATGAAAGCCTAGTAGGTGCATTCAGGGTGATGGTGATAATGTGTTTCTAGTTGCCTCTCCTAATTAAATGTATATATATATATATATATATTAAACTAAAAACATAAAGAAATGTAAATTTCAACAACTCGAGAACTTGTTATTTTTCGAACTAAATTTGGTGGTGTCTAAACACACCATTCTTGGCGCCTCCAATGTGCCGTAGATGGTGTTTGTATCCTAGGCACACCAAAGGCTAGACATTAGTAACATCATAAGAAATAAAAGAGAACACAATGAAAATGTGCAAACATGGTTTAAATAACACACCTAACAATGCACTCATACAAGTAGGCCATCGGAATCATCTCTGGTGCCGATAGTGTCCATCAATATTTCGTGCTCTATACGAGGTAGCAAGTATCGTACATGTGACCTATTTTTGTGAGCAAGTGTGCGGAGCTTGATGTTTGTACCAACTACTAGGTTGGTGAAGTGGTATAGAATAGCTCCTGGTCCATAATCCTGATATACATATCCACCCTTCCTTTTCTGTTGTGCTGCAAGTGTCAAGTACTCCCCTTTTATAACCATCGAGCTAGTTGGGAATTCAAATTTTTCATCATCTGTAACAGGTTCTAGAAGGGTTTGTTTCCCCTCTAAGAAACGTGCCAACCAATAGTCAGAACCCCATTCATTATTTTTTGGGGCAATCACTGCATATATCTGACCTGTGAAAAGAAATAGTTCGAGTTAACAATTTACATTTTGTAAATAAGGTCTTGCATATCTAATTTCTACATAAATTAAATTATACAAAGGTCGAGTAAAAAATTTACATAGGGGGTCATTTTCTTATTTGGGTACTACTCATGTACCTGCTTGTATGAGATCCGATATGTGATCATAGTCTCTAGAAATATGTGTTTGATCATCTTCCAAATAGTCTATTTCATTTCCCCCGTTGAAATTGGTACCAAGTGTCACTCGTTCCCATGTATCAACAGTATCAGTATGCTCACAATCATCCCATTCACTGATGCTACAAGAACTGCAAAAGAAAGCCTTCAATCTTGTCCAAATTTGTAGGGCCGAGTTGTCTGAGCTTCTAATTGAATGAAACTGTCAAGTTCCATGCACTGTGTTCACCCAAGGTTTTTGTGATCAGTCCACATTTGTAACCTCCCAGAATATTCTTCGCACTAAGTGTTTCCTTGTTGCTTGTTCTCCCATGACAGATGCACACCATTGGACTATAGATGCTGCGTCTCAAAGGAGAACAGCTGTAAACTTCATCTCTTCCCTTCGAAGGGCAGTTTTAATGCATGCACCAACACCATCATGCTCTCCTTTTCCATGACCAGTTTCAAAGTAGTTCCATACATGTGGCACCTTGTATTTTAGGTGCAACAAACATAACCATTCAAATACATGTGCATTCTTCAACTATCCAGCACAACCATCTGACTTCAACCATCAGTTGAAGATTGCATTCTTCAACTATCCAGCACAACCATCATAGAGAATTGCATTAGAGGACTTTCAACCATCAGTTGAAGATTGCATTCTTCAACTGTCCAGCACAACCATCATAGAGAATGAAAATCCTAGGTAATAGAGAATGAAAATACTCCCCTTTCATAAAGTATGAATCATACGTCCTCTCCTGGAGCAAATCATAGGCGTAGCAGTTTTTGTCATCATGTCCAACTGACCGACAAAAAGTACAGTACAAATTTTCTAATTTGGTAACCATCTTCTGCGTATAATCACAGTTCTCATATCGATGCCCATAGACCTGATCGATGCGACACCATGGTGCACCAACACCATTCAACGGATTGGGGGCTCCTGACAGCAAATAATTCTGAAACATCGGGTAGGTATCCTTGGTATGTCTGCTTGCATGGAAATGGGTGCACCACAAATCATCGCAATCTTCCTTAACCTTTTTGAAGTCTTGTAATTGTAGTGTCAAATTGGCCAACTGTGCTTGAATCTGATTCATTCCAATGACGGTTTCCCCTACTAGTGACTGGTCATTCCCCCAATTTCATCACGGACTCTAGAGCCTCACTCTACATCACAATATTTTGTTGCATTAATGGTTTTCGGATATGAGGGACAAGCACCGCGATAAACCATTCTTTATGCTGAATGTTGCTCATCTGAAAACTGACTCGAGCCATCAATGCCTTAAATCGTCAATCAAAATCCCAAATCGTTTCATTGGGGAATTGTTTGATATCTTTTAATTCAGTAATCTACTGAGCTTCGAACTTCAGCTTCTTAAATTCCTTAAATAACCCTTTTTTTATCTCATCCAATGTTTTTGTAGTACCTCCCTAAGGCACCTATGTGAATCTCATAATCCATTCCAATCCCCATCCCCTCAGAGTAGTGGCCAACTGACTTTTCTTGACATCATCATCAATAGTTTATCGGGAAGTCCAAATCGCTTCACATAAGAACTAGTACTGCTCTGGCTCGTCGGTTCCATTTCCATTGAATATCGACAACTTCATTTCATCTCCCACCATTCTAGACCTTCTTCCTCTTGTTGGTGCTCTTTTACTAGACTATTGCTGACACATCAGGCAAGTCGTCGTAGAATGCATGTTCCTTCCTTGTGGTGGAGTAGTGTGTAGAGGAGTAGGCATGTTACTGTTGGGGTTCAATCCTGTTTTTCTTTTGGGTGTATCTTGGGCCTGTATGTCCTTATCATCACAAAAAGGTTGCTTCATCCCATGTGGTTGTTATTCATGATATCACACTTAGACTTTAGCAGGACCTTCACCCGTCCTCTGCCTCTTTTCTCGAAACCTTGCTCCTCCCCTTATACATCCACTTGTTTCTTCAGTGACCTTTACATTCTCACCAGAAATCATTCCCATCTATCCCTTGCTTCCTTATGCATTTCCCCCCTTTCTATTGCAGTGCCTAATCCCCCGCACACTAGAGTTCCACTACTCTTGGTCCATCTTTAGGATACCCTTTTCATAGACTAGTTTCTTAATCGATAGTTGTAGCGACAACAAGAATCTTCCTCATGGTCCACTGAAAAACTCCATTTTTTCTTCACTAAAATATTTATTAGTATCAACGACAAACTCATTGATGTATCCTTCTAAGATACTATCGAACCATACCTCGACTACCTGCGATGCCTTGTTTTTGGTTTCTTGGAACTCTTGGATTAATTCTGGGGTCGAGGATGTTGGCTCTCCTCCTTGAAATTTTGTCTTCTGGTTAGCGAACTTCGCCAACCATTCATGCAAGAGCATCGAGAATTAAAAAAAGAACCATTCATGAGGAATGTTTTGGATATATCTGTCCAACCAGTGGCATGTCGATAGCTTACGACTCTGGTATTTGGCTTCAGCAAACTCTCCCAACTTCAGATCAAACTATCCCTCGATATCTGATCAAGTCAGATGCCAAAACATATCCCCCTCTTATTTGCAACTCGGTCGTGGAAACATAACTATTTGTTGGCGAATCCCACCAACAAAGCTTTGTCGACAAGGGTTCGCACTCTATTGACACCCTGCAACACAATCTCCCTTAGCACTGTCTTAGACAGGTTTTCCCCTGTCCAGCAACGTCTACGGAGTAGACAAGGTCTCACTTGAGGCATTGAAGGGAGAACTGTCCGAACCGAGTTTCCATTAGTGGGAGAGGAGGATATGGGGATCCGACAGAGGGACACCATCACTTATACAATCATCACATTGCATCACAATATCGTAGCATTATTCATGGAACATCACTACTCATAGTGCATCAAGCAGTTACAAAAACACAGATTGAATCGACAAAAAAGCAACAAATATCATTGATGTAGTAGAAAGAGACTGAATCACATCTATATTATGCCATTGTAACAGAGTCGCAGCGTCATAACATATCTATAAAAATAGACAAGCATTGAACCATAGTCATTATATAATATTAATCTTGTGCAAATGTACCACATTACATAGTTCTTCTCTAGAATAGGAGACTGCATACATCAAGAAGAAACTTGGATCAAATCACAGTTAAGACAGGAAATTTCCCATAAGATAGATCACACCAAATCTTATCCATAAAATTGTGCATACAATCACACACAATTGCTCACGACTACCCACATACAAATCTTGTGCCATTCTTCCTAATTGTCCCAAAAATAGATCTATAAATAGGCTTATGCCTTTACATCAAGGGTCCACTACTAACTGAATTCTAACCGCTACTAACCTATTGCAACAAAACTTGGTCAAAATATACATAAAATATTCAAACCACTTGGTCAAAACTTGCGTAACTCACTCGCCCCAAACCCCTTACCAACACCTAGTTCCTTGATATGATATCTCTTCATGGTGATTACTTTTCAATTCCACAACAACTCTTCTACAACACTCAGTTTCCTCAACTGCATTTTTACACAATTGCAGATTGCAGATTGCGAATGTACATTCCCATTTTTACCGAAATTGGATTTTGCAATTCCCACAAGTCTCTTTCCGCAATTCCTGTGAGTTGTCTATTTCTTGTGGAATCTATGTCTAACATACGATTCATAAAAGTTACATATTTTTAGCTCAGACTATTGCAGAAGAATTGATCCATGAAATGATCAAGTCATTCCTTTTGCATTGCATGAATAAATATCCATCTTAGTGACTCATGAGGATTTTTTACAAAGTCACACAATTCATTCATACATAAGGAATTAAAACATACTTCATGTTATTGAAAATAAGACATCATATATTCAAATACGTGCAGAGGATTGAAACTCTGTTCTTTATTCCATCAACAACCAATGTATTTGATTATTGCATTCAACTCTAGCATAGAACTCCATCAAACCTGTCAAATCCGAACAAGCATGATCTGAAATCCTAAGAAAGTAAATCTATGACTAAAGTATCCCTGAGAAACCACTTGCAATATTCAAGGACATCGGTGACAAATTTCCATTATTACATCCAAACTAATCCTATATAAAAAACAAACTACAAGAACCGACAACTAATCCTATCCTTCTAGAATGATTACATGGAACGAGAAAAGTAGTATTTCCTACTTAATAAGAAAACATAGGACTTTGACTTGATTCTACTGCATCATTATGTGGGATAACGAAGCATATATTTTTATTAAGTGGAATCCTAAGGAAGGTTTGATTGACCCTTTTTCCACGATAGAATTATTAATGAGGGGAAGCATATAACAGATTTGATTGACCTTTCTTGAATGATTTTATTCTCATTGTGGATTATTCTAATGGAGGTGACCATGGAATAGTGTTAATTGACCCTTCTTGAATGTTCGTTTTCTTGTCATGGGGTGTCTAGTGGAAGGGTCACTCAACTCTTTCTCAAGAATTCTATTTTCATTAAAGGAGATCATGAAGAATGGTCAATCAAGCCTTCATGAAGATTATATTTGTTTCACTAGGTGTTGGATGGATGGGTCAATCAACCATTCCTCAAGAAATTTTTTACAAAATAAGGACCCATAGGAATCGTTAATCGACCCTTCCTATATAATAGTATTGGCACAGAGGTGAATAACATAGAAGGTTTGGTTGATCATTCATCGAGGATGGTATTTCATAGGTAGGGTATCTAATGAAATAGTCAACTAGCATTTCCTAGAGTAAATTTTTATCTAGTGCAAAGGTTAGATGGTGTTTCTTTAGGATTAATATTCCTATGAAGAAGAGAATTACGAATATTTAATTTCCCCTTTCTCAAGGATGGCATTCATGTCAATGACTATCTAGTGGAAGCGACAAAAAAACCTTATCATTCAACGTCTTTTAATAATTATGTTTCCATAGAAGGGTTTGCCAATCCTTTGTCTAGGGTAGAATTATCATGGAAGAAGAGTACATGGAAGGTTCGAATAACCCTTCCTTAGTGATGGTGTTTTCCTCATGGGGTGTCTAGTAGAAGGGTTGGAAGAAATT
>LPNX010204223.1:28093-46350 GCA_001517045.1 Pseudotsuga menziesii | reverse complement strand
ATACTAATCCTTCCTAGAACATGTAATTCTCATCAAGGGATATCATGGGGAATGGAAAGGATATTATTCTTGTTGAAGAGATTTCAAGGGAATGCAGTTTTTTTTATCACACTATTACTCCATTGAGACCCACTTAACTAAAATATCATTAAAAGATTATTTTAACCGTTGGAAAAAGTGACATGTTATATTTGTTAGAGAATTATTTAATGAAAATATGGATTAATCAATTCCCTTATTATAGGAACCACGATTCTTATAATTGTATGAAAAAAGACACACTATTGAGGGATCTAGAATTTTTTTGCATAATAATACTATGTTAACAAATATCATTTAATTTTATTCAACAAATTTTCTGTCTAAATTTTGTTAGTATAGGTATTTAAAGTGATCAATTGCTTGAAATGTCAACAATTTGTTTTCAATATTATATAGTATTTTATGTCCATTTATACTATCTTTTACTTCAAGGATAGAGCTTATGAACATTTTCATGAAAAGTAGTGCTAGAGAATTATCTCATTATTTGTAGTTGTATGTGCATATTTTACCCATAAGAGGGGTTGTAATGTCCCCAAAAATTGAAAAAAAAAATTAGAGTCCAGTGAAAACTACCCCAAAGGAGATCATTATTACTCGTGCGGAATTACACGCGCTACTTATACTTTTGATCTCTTCAAAAACTGCCCATACTATCTTTTTAATCTCTTATCCATTCAGTGATTATTAGTTCATTTACTTCTTATGTCTTAATTCTATTTTTTAAACTATTTATACATCTTAGTTATTACTGTCGGTGAATTAATGAATTGTATAGATCATTGTTTTACTCTTGCACATGTGTATTTTGTTTATTTAATAAAAACTAACTTAACTTTGTTGATTGAAACAAAGTGGTGGAGTGGCGAGACTCATTTTCCCATGACGATCTAAGAGGTAAGTTCAATCTTCATTATCCAGGCTTACTTAGTTCATTCGAACTAAGGCACCTTATTTATTGACTTACAGGTTACTTTTGCGACATCAAGATTATTTTGTTACTTGAAGCAATTCAGTTCCTAGTTATACTTCCAGTTCCACCTTGCACTTCTATTACTGTTCTGTTTTACGACTCAGTTAATCCCTATGTTCGTTAATTATCTTTCTTAGTTAATTAACTAGATGCTGTGAATTAACTTACTATCCTTACCATTATTAATTATCTATCTCTTGGTTAATTAATTACACTTCTCTTGTTTCTATTTTGTAGGACTGCCTTGGTTACGAGTTTGGAAACTTAAGCTTGTTCTTCCTAGTGAGGGCATCATGGTATACTATGTTTTTCATGATTCCTAAATACTAAAATACCTAGAGACTAAAGACTTATGCACAAACTCTACCTATATGATCTAGCAAAGGACATGTACCAACACATTACTTTGATGCTAGGGGGATAGAATGTAAACACTATACAATAGTGTTAAGTTTGTGCACACTTTAGAGTTGAAAGACTATGGTATAAATACCATGTCATTGGTAATATGTTTGCGTTGGCATTAGAAGGTGGCGAAACTATAGGATATATTGTGCACCATGATATAACGGGGTTTATCTTAAGACTTGGTTGAATGTATTACAACAATGATTCATAAACTATGGTGAGGGTTCATGAATGTGTTAATGGCCACCGGCTGGTGCCATTAATGCCATCGAGGTTTGTGAAAATGCTTGGAAAAGGTTTTGGGCATTCGTTTTTTGTGCATTATGTGGTTTTGGCATTGGGGTTTCATGTGGCTTCTGCGTAGTTGGAGAAGGGAGGCGAACTCCATTGATTTGCAGGTAAGCTAACCACCAGACTCTATGTAAGCACATTGTTTCATTGTTTTATCCATGGCATGGTCATGTTTCTCATGCCATCGTTGATTTGATTGTAGGTGAAAACAAAGGCGCTCCGGGTTTTGCACAGAGCTATGTTTTCGATTTGGGGTTGCTACTTCATGGCCATGGTAAGCCTACTGGCCAGATCTTACTTGCCTCCTCTCGTTCTGGGCATTTCTAAGTTGGGATTCTTTACAGGGTTGGGGTTTTAGATGGCACTTATCGACTCTGCCTTCGGGTTTTGTAATGTAACTTGCTCTAGTTTTTTACTCGCATTGGGATGTTTGGCATCTTGATCCATGGTTGCACCATTACTTGTAATGCTGCCATAGCTCACAGCTTTCCATTTAACATTATTAATACGTTGACTATTGTAAAAGAGGATTCGTGCCTTACTATATAAATATACTGGGGGTTGGATTTTATGTGAAGACTGTAATGTGTTTTGGTATAATATGCATATGATTTTTGTTCAACATTTTTAATAGATTATACTGTGTAAATTTGGGACTGTGTAGTTATTTTAATGCTGCGTTTAAAAAGATGACTTGCTGGGTTCAATCGTGGATTTAAGCCTGTAGAATTTACTCTGTGTATAATGGTAATAGTTTTGGTTTTGGAAGTATGCACAACACTCCATTTATATTGTTTGTAATTTATGTTTGGGAAAGCTTCTAGAGCTTGGGGCGTTGTGCCATAGGCTGCACAATTATCGCAATGGTGTCATAGCCCATTGGCTTGCCACCGTAAGCTTTGTGTTAGCGTTAATGGAAACTGTGTATTATACAAAGTGTTGTAATTTGGTTTTAATAGCTTAGCATGGGTACGATCCATGCCATGAATGGCATGTGCCTCTCCCAATGACTGCGATAGTTTAGTTGGCATTTTAATATGTAATTTCTTATTTAAAAAGATATGGCTGTAATAGCCAGGGTTATGGAAAACCAATGATATTTTTTGGTTACTGCAGTATGACTATGTGATTATTACTATGCGATTGGATTTGGAAAATTGGCCATGGCCGGTGTGACTGGGTATACAACCTTCAGGATTTGGGCCTGGAAGATACCAAATTGTAAAACATTTTATATGTAATAATAGAAAGGATACTATGTATTAAGCTATGGATTTTGTTATGCATTTTGATTACAGTAATGATTTATGTTAAGGTTATTATTATGTTGGTCTTAGGTCACAAACATCCATGGGATTCGATGTCATGGCCTATCTTGGCATAAGATAGGGTTTTATTCTTAAGAGGAATGATTCCTTGTTTAAATAAGAACTATAGAGATGTTTTTAATGTGGATTTTAATTTTTCTTATCAATTATATTTGTAACCCATCAGGGTCGATACCACGACCTCTGTTTATTAATACAGAGTTATATGAATTGTTTACTTGGTAAAATTATAGGTGGATGTTTATGATGAATATTATATGGTACTTTTAAGGATATAATGTATGTGATTTATGGTATTTTATTGTGGATGTTAAGACTGTAGGTTTTATGGTAGATTCTTGATAAGGACCACATGGATGGTCACGATATCCCTCTGATTAATTATAATGTTTGTTTCCAGTTATGTAAAGTATTTTGTTTTAATGATTATGTGAAACAGACCTTGGAAGGTATTTAATAATTTGATTATCTTGTTTATTATATGAAATATGTTCTTAGTAGATCTAGTTTATAATATATACTTGTTATTAGTCAGCATAATTAATATTTTAATTAATTACTACTGAACTAGATTCTTTAAAGCTTAGGGAAAGCCTCTGCTCACAAATGGAATATGTCAGCAGGGTATTAAATATAGAGAACAAAGTATAAACATAATACTAAGATCAAAACCTAGTTAATACAGGAACATTGATGAAAGAAACAAACCCTAAACATAAACAACATATAATAAAAATTCTCCAGCCTATGATTAGTAAATTACAAATACAAACCCTAGTAGATTGTTAACCATAAAAAATAACCATTAAGGTTAGAAATTGCATTGCATCCATTACTTAACATAAACAATAATGAATCCTTAGGAAAGAAATAGGATAGGCCTTCAAGGGATTCATACATAAATTTTAATCTTTGTCAATGGCTGCACCTACACACTTAAATAACCAACATTAACAATTCAATGCAGATATTACCTCTGTTTGATGACCAAATCACTTGGGAACTACCATGTTCCACCCAACCATGACCCATAACCATTCCTGGTTTAAATATGGATCCCCCCGAGCTGGAATCCAACATGCAACTAGCTTAGAGCTCCTAAGGTAGGGTTTCCTAACTGGTAATTAGTTCTGAATCAATCCTTTTTTCCTTGCAGCAATAGTTTCCAAGAAAACACTTGAGAGCAAAAACAGGAAGAATAATAATTCTCCTAGATAAAATTCAGAACCCCAAGCCTTTGCTTGGGTTGAGTCTTTATAGATAGACTTTTCAGTCAAAGGGGCAGTTAAATCAAGAAATCCTTATTTTCTTTATTTAACCCTTTTTTAATTACTGGGGTAATTTTTCCAATATTTAACTTAGGAACTTTTAACTAGTTCCTAGTTAATCTTTCATAGCTATTTCACTATTTATTAAACCTTTAATAATAAATAATAATTTGTGGAGCTTCTCTTCTTTCTTTATTCAATTATATAATTAATCATAATTAATTCTTTATACATACTATGTATAAAATACATAGTATTATAATACTTGTTGGCATTTGTATTTGGGCATCATTTATTATGATCCCTATACTTAACGAGACTTCTTCATGAAGGTCAAGTAGATAGATGGATTAGGTCTAGTAGGCTAGGCAAATCTAAACATCCTTGCATGTTGGATTTCCCTCATATAACGTGGTAGTTCTTTAGTACTTGAAGAGAATACAGAAATTCAAAATTTCATTTAATAACATAAAAATAAGTATGATGAGATCAATATTATTCTCAATTCATTTTCGCTTGGAGGTGATTTTAATATTTTCAGTAACCCCTAGCGCTTACCAGAGCCCATACTCAACGTTTATAACAGGGAGTTACAAACATAGTGCAATTCCAGAGCTCTCGCTCAACGCTAAATGCTAGGATGTACTTATACGATACACTTAGGGATACAATGGCCAAGGATCCGATGGTTGATAGCTTATGCTCAACATCAACATGGAATGCTCTAGAGCTTATGCCCAACATTTCCAATTATATTTTCATGTGTTTCAGAGCTTTATGCTCAACAAAAATGTAAGTACTCATGTGCTCCAGAGCCTCTCGCTCAACACAAAACATCTCATCGATCATGTGCTTCAGGGTCCATTCCCAACGAAAAACATTTCATCAATCATGTGCTTCAGGGTCCACTCCCAACACAACCAACATATTTATACATGTATACCATCAAAAATTGGCTTACGTCAAATATACAAAAAAAAATCATCGTGTTCATATGAAGTGGGGTCTTTGACCCGATATAAAAATAAAACATCAATATGACCATCATGATCAATAGGCTCATGCCTATAAATGGTAGGTATGAAATTCAGGATATTACAGGGGTCCACATGCCGGTTAAACTGGCTCTTCCTCCAACATTGTAGTCCTATGGAAGGGGATCATGTAGAAGGTTTTGTATATCATTCATCGATGTGAGTATTCTCATCCTAGGGTATGGAATGGGAAGGTCAAATGGTCATTATACAAGAATACTATTCTCATGTGAAGGTGTGAAGAAATGTAAGATGGATATTCTCAAAAGATGGTATTAGCATATAGGAGTACCAAATTGATGTGCTGATGCATCCTTCTGAAAGAAATATTTTCAAAAAATGGGATCATGGGAAAGTGTTGATAGATCCTTCCTCCTACATGCTATTCTCATGGAGGGGTATCTAAGTGAAGTGTCAAATGAATTTTATTCTAGTATAGAAATACCATAGAGTGATAGACAAGGAAAGGGCCATCCAACCTTTCTTTGAGAATTAGTATTCTGCTTGAAAGGGGGTCTCATGAAATGGTTGGAAAATACTTCTCAACTATAGAATTATAGAAAAGCGATTTCCTATGGAGGTTATCTCTAACCCTTTCTCTAGCATTTATCTTATTATAGGTGTATCCCAATATGTAGTGCCCCTCTTGTACCTAGGTGCAAATGTGTGCAGAGATTTTCTTTTTATGTTTACACTATTACTATGGAGGAGTCAAATATGTTTGTTAAGAAAGATTCATGCACATTGTAAACAATCATTTGAGAATTATCTTTAACGTAATTCACAACATATCATCATCATGGTGCCCTCATTAGAGGAAATTTGGGGTCTAAAATGGGCCTTATAAGAAAACCTGCCAAAATAAGTTTTTGTGAGTTGGAATTCAAGAACCAATAGAATTTCAATAAAATAAGTCAACCATAATGGTTGAATTGACATATTTGTCATTAAAAAAAACTACTTTTTTTGTTCGTATTTTCGACATATCTCTTTGTGTTTTTACTCAAATTTCGATCGGGAGAGCTCGTTGGATGTAGAATTTGATTCTGCATCCAACGATTACCCACACTGCATACTTTTGACAGACCTCACTACCAAAAAAACAAGAAATACCTGAAAAAACGTGATGATGAGGATAAAAATAATCAAATGCATATATAATTTATAGTTCCCTACCATACCTTCATCATCCGCATCTTCCTGCACTTCAGAACTTAGCATTAATATTCAACTATTCAAAGAGAAAATATAAACTTATTTTATAAATGTAGCTAGCCACTTTAACGACTAACACTAAAAACTAGTAATCAGAACTTCTTTTTCTAAGTTAAATAATGATCCAACCGAAAGCTTTTCTTTGACTTTCCACCCAACCAACTGACTCTATCTGGTGTGCGTTCTTCCACCTAGAGTCACCCCCGAGCTTGGGTGACGAACCCACTAAGGTTGGAGAGAGAGCTAACTCCTTTGCAAATCTTTTTGTGACAAGGTATAAATTTAACCTAAGGTATTACCAGGTATTGTCGGTATAACCCCTTTACTCTAGGCCTTAAGTTATATATCACATATTCTTATTTACACTTGGTCACGATCATATTACTAAAATCCTATAATATACTATTATTTTCTCAGGGTAATGTTTCATACATATATTTATTCATGGAAAAGTTTCCAATATATAAACATCTAGTTATGGTAATGTTTTCCATAACTTTAAACTCATAGCAATGTTTATCCTATAGTTAAATATATCCATAGTAATGTTTTCACTATAATTATAATTATAGAATTTTCCATTATACATATATATATATATATGTTATAGCAAGGAATTTCCAATCGTATAGTTTTCCACTTTAAATATAAATATATTCCAACCCAAACTCTCCAGAAATAAATCGAAAATCGTAGGCATAAATGAAAACGCAGGCATGCAAGGTTTAACCCAGATCTTTAACAAATCACACACATATACTACAACTTTATAAAAAGAAACCATCATCAACAGTTTCACTCAAATCGCAGGAATTTAAAATACACATTCAGATCTGAAAGAAAATGAAACGTTAAAAACCATTTTAAAATCCCCAGCAATGGAATCATAGACTTTTAAAATACACATTCAAATCTCAAAGAAATTAAACACAGACAACCATTTTCAAACCACTAACAATGGAATCATAGACTTTTAAAATACACATTCAGATCTCAAAGAAATGAAACACAGACAACCATTTTCAAACCACTAACAATGGAATCATAGACTTTTAAAATACACATTCAGATCTCAAAGAAATGAAATGCACACAAACCTATTTTCAAATCACTAACAAGGCAATTGCAGGCTTTTATCAGTTAGAAATGCAGCCATTTATCTACAGTAATTAATCATTCAAATTGCAATCGTTTATCAGTTAGAAATGTAGCCCTTTATCAGCAGTTATTTACCATTCAATTGCAGACCTTTATCAGTTAGAAATTGAGCCATTTATCAGCATTAATTAATCATTCAAATTGAAATCATTTATCAGTTAGAAATGCAGCCATCTATCAGCAGTAATTAATTATTCAAATTGCAATCTTTATCATGGAAAATCACATCTTTCTTGATTACTCTTATTTAGTTCTTGGCGACTTGGAACACCAATTATAATTTAAGCGTTTATTGAATTCGATGACAAGATCATTGGGGAATGCTACACATTGATCTTACTCCACATGATTTATAGTTCGTTGATATGGTATACAACCGATCGTTCTTACTTTTGTCACGATTATTTTGCGATCACCAACTTGTACAATCTCTGCATTCATGGGATTATTCTTTATAATCTACCAATTTGTTTGAATGCTCCCTTGTCACTGGAATTGTTCTCCAATCACCCCCGGATTTCTACCTGAGTCATTATAGCAAATATCAATTTTTTTTGTCAAGACAAAAAGCATAATCCTGAGGCAAGGAAAACAACACAGTACTGTCAAGGAAATCACATATTTCCTATGGGAAAAGAAGGCAGCGCATTCGAGTCGTGATATTGAAGCAGTAAGCATCAAATCTCTCACCAGGTCATGATGCAAGAAAAACAATACGATAGATAGTTGAGCTATAGGAAGCCGAGCCATCTGGGCTTGATCTAAGGGTTTTATTCAACTGCCACATTCAATGGTAAAACAGACGGTCAACGAAGCTAAGAAAAGAAACAAAATGAAAGCTGCAGCCATTGCAAGCTCGCCACTCTGGACATGCTCATTTGTGGGCATGCCTCTCATAGGTTTTATTGAGCGATGTCCTATGAAAGGAACTCGAGCCTGTGTCCTTCTGGCCAGTGGCTACAACGATGATGATATGAAATGAAAAATGCTAGATATATATGCCATCAAATTATACAGTGAATTTTAGGGACTGAACGCATCTAAATTTCATATGTATCTGCCTATCGAACAATTTCCAAATGCATTCGTAAATAAATAAGCCATATGCAGATAAACGGTATACCAGGAAGGGTAATCTAAGTCTGCGATTTCACATGCATCTCCTGGAAATGATAAAGCATATTACCGGCATACAAATATGGGTATTTCCCTGAACTACGAGCTCCATAAAATAATAACAAGGACACAACACCAGCATAATCACGTTGGGCAAAGAAATATTCTCCATACAACCACGAGGGAGTAAAATGCAGCCAGACAAAAGCATGCAAAAAAAAACACTCAACAAGCAATGTGCAGAGTCTTACTGCATTCTTGGATTTTGATTCCTCATGAGATTTGACTCCTTGCCTTCGTCGGTGGCTCCTTACAGCTCCTTGCAAGTCTCGGCCATATCCAAGAGGCTGTTCCCTTAAGCTCCAAACTCCCAAATAAATAAAGAGAGGAGGAAAGATTCCCTCTCCCTCCACACAATGTTCCCTTAAAATAAGGCGTTGTGTCAGCCACTTATTTTGCTGTTTACAGGTTTCCAAAAAGAAATACTGAAGGTGCAGAAAATATGTTGTCAGGATTCCTCCAAACAGGCTGTAAATCGGCTTCCAGGATTTTAAGGAAATTCTTCTGACCTCATTTTATGCCTTGCCTAAATTTATGCATTTTCCTTTTAACTATTCTACCTTTTCCATTTTTAATTATATTAACCCTTTTTTTTTAAATGTGGAGAGCATTTGGGAAAAAGTGGCACATTCCCATTTTTTTTTTTTAAATATAAAGTTCTCAAAACTACGTATTACCACATTATCCACACATTTAAAGAAATAATGCCAATTAAGGTCCCATTTATACAAGTGGCAAAATATGATGCTCCACATCATATAAAGGGAAAAATATTATCACTTCTAAAGTTTTTTCTCTTTAATAATGGTTGTGCATACATGTGCTTCTCTTACAAATGTATCCCAATGTGCTATCTCTCTTTTTTATTTTTAATATATATAAATATATATCTATTAAAGAGTAATTGTCATAAGAGCCTTGAATTAATTTCAGACTATATAATGTGGTATAAAAGAGCTTTTCAACTATACATAAGGCATTATGTAAATTAATATAACAATTAGCTCTCCATACTTCAACCGTTGCATGGTTCCCTTGTTTTATTAATTAAAGAATTGTTTTTCTTAATCGACTCCACTTTATATGCTAAGCACTGCCATGCTAGTGATTAACACTACTCCTTATTCTCTTAGTATTTACAAGCACACAACAAACATTCAAATGAGTTTCTTAGTTTCCCTTTTCCGGAAAGCCCTTTCCCCCTAGTGGGTTCGTCGCCAAATGTCGTTTCAGTCGTTCGAAGCTTTCAGTCGTTAACCCTATTAATTATAACCATAACTTGACAGAGGTTTATAGTGGATACTTATAGTGATGCTTACTTACACTGTGAGCTCTAGGTCGAGGTGGCGAGGGATGCTACATCCTCTCCCCCTTGAATTAAAACCGTCCTCGGTGTTACAAGTTTTCCGAGCCTTGTCTCTTTTTCTTCTTCAGGTTCTTAACACCTGATTTTATATTCTTTAATCCCTCTTGACAAGTGGGATTAGGTCACCAAACCTACATTTTAAGCATATATATGCATGTCTACTACATTGACATTGTTAACAATGTAAAACTCAGGAATCTAACACCATACAATTTTCATAACATGTCAGTTATATTGCAAATAAGGAAACATATAGATACCATTTTACCTGTATTGCACATACCTTTCCATTACTTTATTTTCAAGTCATAAGTTTATTGTTTAGTTATTGCTTATTTACAACCTTATAGCTTAATAATTTCTTTTGTTTCTCCAGGTGATATCAAGGGTGCCATGATCGTCTTCATGCCCTTCAAATATCCCACTTTCCGTGGTGGGGAGTTAGTGCAATGGCTGAGACCACGTTAACTCAGTCCAATCCACGCTGTAGAGAGACTCATGGTTATTGAGGAATGAGGCCAACACCTCATTACGCGCCCCTCAGTTAATCCTCATGAGTGACCGAGTCCGCGGCCTACCCTCACGGCAGCATGCCTCTTGCAGGTAAAATCCTCTCTCGCTTTTCAACCTGCCACATGGAAAATATGTGCTAACCATACCGGTACTTTCTTCCGGTACTTTCAAGCACGATCAGAGTGTGTAGAATCACTAAGGGCCTCCCAACCCTGTCCACACCTGATGAACCAAACTCTCTATAGCCACCATCTACCTCTGCATTCTCTCATCCATCCAACATTAAGGTAAAAAGCATTTCCATATACAAACCCTACCCTTTCATTTATATCGTTCTTTTTTTGAGACTTATGCATAATGAAAAATTATTATTTTTATTTATTCTTATTTTGGATTCCTTTTTTTTTATTTCAATGGATGCATTTATGTAATGTCATATGCATTCATCCAATCTTCTAATTTAGGATTTCTTTACTTAACTATTCCTAAATTTCATTCCTCGATTTTTGCTTTTGATTTGCTATTTTTGTGTGTGCAATGTGTTAATATTTAGAATCTTCTTTTATTTTGTTTATCATGATTTCCTTTTTATTTTTTTTATTTTTATTTTATTTCATAAGGTTGCACTGTAGCCCAAGCTCATAAGTAAATCTACTTTCATGTCTTTGAAAGATTTGTTTCATACCTTGCGAGTATGTATGAAAGTCTCCATGTTTTCACAGCCTAATTTCCTAGGCTTCTCTTGAATGTCCGATATTACATTGCATCTAACCACAACTTTTCATTCAATTCCTACATTCACTTAACACTCATTTCATAGTTAACGGAATCTAATTGGAGATTATTTAAGAAAACCATGCTCTACTTTATAACAGATTGCAACATAGCATCTTATATCATCATTCAGCATTATTTCCAAGCAAACGATAGCAATTCTATGATAAATTTTTACCTCATGTTTATGTCTATTTAGGCCGCAAGGCCAAATGCTATTGCTGTGCATACCTGAAGGGGGAGCATCAAGGTTCTGTTCTTGGTGTTTCTTTATGGACCCAAAACTTGAGGAATTCCCATGAATCCATTGTCCCAACCAAAACAATTGTTCTTAGTTAATAGCAATTTGTTCATAAAGGTGTTAGCAGTTGTGCCTTACTACTAACCTTCATTTGGCATATTTTTGTATACCTGCATAATCCTAACAATATGCATTTTTAATGTAGTCATCCTTTCTGCATCACTTATGTTCTCAGTTAGATTTGAACATAATGAACTTAGCTACACTTGCTAGGATTTCGGGAAAATATATTTACTCCTTTAAATGATCTATTCATCAAAATTCATTGATAGCTACCTTGTCCCCTAAAAATGGTGTAAAGTCAAATTTTTGCTTACTTTACATGACATGATGGGACTTCTAACAAAAGTGGAAACATTTCCTTATATGTCACATTTTTATTCCTTGCTAATTAGCAAAGAGAAGATACATAACGTTTAATTCCTATTCAGCAGTTTCTTACCAATAAGTATCAGTTCATTAGCAGTCAGTCCAACTATTAATGTAAGCCCTAAAGGTTGCTTCTCAAATAAATTTAGTTGTTTGGTGCGCATTTATACAGACTTCCATATCTTTGCCAAAAAATAAAAATTTGTGCAACTCAAAAGGAGAGGTTACGTTTGTCTTAATCGTGGATAAAAGGAAAAAAAATATCTTCAAAATAAACAAAATATCAACATACCTCTGTACTTACCTTGTTGGGCCTCACCTTGATGTGGACAGCCTATTCCTGCACAACTATAAGGTCAACCAATATATAATTACTTGAAGTTGCTGCATTTTAGAGTAGTTGTGTTGTAGATTCCTATTATCTCAAGCCAACTTGATCGTCAATTTACAAAAATGAAATAAGTAGAATCATTTTTGAGCCCAATAGGCCCGAGTGTTTTGACCTTTGCTCTGATAGCATATGTAGTGCCCCTCTTGTACCTAGGTGCAAATGTGTGCAGAGATTTGGTTTTTATGTTTAGTCAAATCTGTTTGTTAAGAAAGATTCATGCACAATGTAAACAATCATTTGAGAATTATCTTTAACATAATTCACAACATATCATCATCATTGTGCCCTGAGGACGGGTTACTGTGCATACCATAAATTTCTAATATAACAGTAACATTATTCCAATTATTGTTTTTGCAGTATTACCTTCCTATACAAAATTAAGCATTAAGAAGAAATCTTTCCTAAACGGTCGTTCTTAGATTCAGTTCATACATAAGAAGACTTTCTACGTCTTCCTCATCATGAGGACAAAAAGGTAATATACCAAAAGCACCTAAGATAACAATGTCAAGGACACTCAAATTGTGACATCCCAAATGAGCTGGAATGGATACTTAGAAGGAATGCAAAACCGTTTCATTCTACATTAGGACGATTTAGTTATGCCAAATTAAACTCATTTTTCATTGCTTAATCCTAAAACATCCTTAAGGAATACCAAAAGATTACATACATATTCTTTATTTTCCTCATGAGATCCTTATGCCATATTGTCATCCTCCTAAACCAATTTAGGAGTAAATGCCAAATCATACTACAAACTACAGGAGGTTATTATCATTACATCCACAATAGTCGCAGTTAACAAAGGAATGATGGGTATGATGTCTTACTCACATAATAATATACCAACAAAAACCATAACACCAAACTTATAGTGTTTGACGAGCGATCCAAGTGCAAGCAACAGGCGAAGGGACAAAATCCCCGAGGCAGCTGTCAAGATACAACAGGGGTTAGACAGTTACAGAATAGGATAAAAATAATCAAATGCATATATACTGTATAGTGCCCTACCATACCTTCATCATCCGCATCTTCCTGCACTTCAGAACTTAGCATTAATATTCAACTATTCAAAGAGAAAATATAAACTTATTTTATAAATGCAGCTAGCCACTTTAGCGACTAACACTAACAACTAGTAATTCGAACCTCTTTTTCTAAGTTAAAGAATGATTCGATTGAAAGCTTCTCTTTGACTTTCCACCCAACCAACTGACTCTATCCGGCGTCCATTCTTCCACCCAGAGTCACCCCCGAGCTTGGGCGACGAACCCACTAAGGTTGGAGAGAGAGCTAACTCCTTTGCAAATATTTTTGTGACAAGGTATAAATTTAACCTAAGGTATTACCAGGTCTTGTCGGTATAACCCATTTACTCCAGGCCTTAAGTTATATATCACATATTCTTATTTACACGTGGTCACGATCATATCACTAAAATCCTATAATATACTATTATTTTCTCAAGGTAATGTTTCATACATATATTTATTCATGGAAAAGTTTCCAATATATAAACATCTAGTTATGGTAATGTTTTCCATAACTTTAAACTCATAGCAATGTTTATCCTATAGTTAAATATATCCATAGTAATGTTTTCACTATAATTATAATTATAGAATTTTCCTCTATACATATATATATTTTATAGCAAGGAATTTCCAATCGTATAGTTTTCCACTTTAAATATAAATATATTCCAACCCAAACTCTCCAAAAATAAATTGAAAATCGTAGGCATAAATGAAAATGCAGGCATGCAAGGTTTAACCCAGATCTTTAACAAATCACACACATATACTACAACTTTATAAAAAGAAACCATCATCAACAGTTTCACTCAAATCGCAGGAATTTAAAATACACATTCAGATCTCAAAGAAAATGAAACGTTAAAAACCATTTTCAAATCCCCAGCAATGGAATCATAGACTTTTAAAATACACATTCAGATCTCAAAGAAATGAAACACAGACAACCATTTTCAAACCACTAACAATGGAATCATAGACTTCTAAAATAGACATTCAGATCTCAAAGAAATGAAACGCAGACAACCATTTTCAAACCACTAAAAATGGAATCATAGACTTTTAAAATACACATTCAGATCTCAAAGAAATGAAACACACACAAACCTATTTTCAAACCACTAACAACGGAATTGCAGGCTTTTATCAGTTAGAAATGCAGCCATTTATCAGCAGTAATTAATCATTCAAATTGCAATCATTTATCAGTTAGAAATGTAGCCCTTTATCAGTAGTTATTTACCATTCAATTGCATACCTTTATTAGTTAGAAATGCAGCCATTTATCAGCAGTAATTAATCATTCAAATTGCAATCGTTTATCAGTTAGAAATGCAGCCATCTATCAGCAGTAATTAATTATTCAAATTGCAATCTTTATCATGGAAAATCGCATCTTTCTTGATTACTCTTATTTAGTTCTTGGCGACTTGGAACACCAATTATAATTTAAGCGTTTATTGAATTCGATGTCAAGATCATTGGGGAATGCTGCACATTGATCTTACTCCACCCGATTTATAGTTCGTTGATATGGTATACAACCGATCGGTCTTACTTTTGTCACGATTATTTTAGGATCACCAACTCGTACAATCTCTGCATTCATGGGATTATTATATATAATCTACCAATTTGTTTGAATGCTCCCTTGTCACTGGAATTGTTCTCCAATCACCCCAAGATTTATACCTGAGTCATTATCTCAAAGATCAATTTTTTTATCAAGACAAAAAGCATAATCCTGAGGCAAGGAAAACAACACATTACTGTCAAGGAAATCGCATATTTCCTATGGGCAAAGAAGGCAGCGCAGTCCAGTCGTGATATTGAAGTAGTAAACATCAAATCTCTCACCAGCTCATGATGCAAGAAAAACAATACGATAGATAGTTGGCCTATAGGAAGCCGATCCATCTGGGCTTGATCTAAGGGTTTTATTCAGCTGCCGCATTCAATGGGAAAACAGATGGTCAACAAAGCTGAGAAAAGAAACAAAATGAAAGCTGTAGCCATTGCAAGCTCACCACTCTGGACATGCTCATTTGTGGGCATGCCTCTCATAGGTTTTATTGAGCGATGTCCTGCTAAAGGAACTCGAGCCTGTGCCCTTCTGGCCAGTGGCTACAACAATGATGATATGAAATGAAAAATGCTAGATTTATATGCCATCAAATTATACAATGAATTTTAGGGACTGAACGCATCTAAATTTCATATGTATCTTCCTATGGAACAATTTCCAAACGCATTCATAAATAAATAATCCTTATGTAGATAAACGGTATACCAAGAAGGGTAATCTAAGTCTGTGATTTCACATGCATCTCCTGGAAATGATAAAACATATTACCGGCATACAAAGATGGGTATTTCCCTAAACTGCGAGCTCCATAAAATAATAACAATGACACAAAACCAGCATAATCACGATGGGCAAAGAAATATTCTCCATACAACCACGAGGGAGTAAAATGCAGCCTGACAAAAGCATACAAAAAAACACTCAACAAGCAACGTGCAGAGTCTTACTGCATTCTTGGATTTTGATTCCTCATGAGATTTGACTCCTTGCCTTCGTCGGTGGCTCCTTGCAGCTCCTTGCAAGTCTCGGCCATATCCAAGAGGATGTTCCCTTAAGCTCCAAACTCCCAAATAAATAAAGAGAGGAGGAAAGATTCCCTCTCCCTCCACACAATGTTCCCTTAAAATAAGGCATTGCGTTAGCCACTCATTTTGCTGTTTACAAGTTTCCAAAAAGAAATACTGAAGGTGCAGAAAATATCTTGTCAGGATTCCTCCAAACAGGCTGTAAATCGGCTTCCAGGATTTTAAGGAAATTCTCCTAACCGCATTTTTATGCCTTGCCTAAATTTATGCATTTTCCTTTTAACTATTCTACCTTTTCCATTTTTAATTATATTAACCGTTTTTTTTTTAAATGTGGAAAGCATTTGGGAAAAAGTGGCACATTCCCATTTTTTTTTTTTTAAATATAAAGTTCTCAAAACTACGTATTACCACATTATCCACACATTTAAAGAAATAATGCCAATTAAGGTCCCATTTATACAAGTGGCAAAATATGATGCTCCAAATCATATGAAGGGAAAAATATTATGACTTCTAAAGGTTTTTCTCTTTAATAATGGTTGTGCATACATATGCTTCTCTTACAAATGTATCCCAATGTGCTATCTCTCTTTTTTCTTTTTAATATATATAAATATATATCTATTAAAGAGTAATTTTCATAAGAGCCTTGAATTAATTTCATCCTATATAATGTGGTATAAAAGAGCTTTTCAACTATACATAAGGCATTATGTAAATTAATATAATAGTTAGCTTTCCATACTTCAACCGTTGCATGGTTCCCTTGTTTTATTAATTAAAGAATTGTTTTTCTTAATCGACTCCACTTTATATGCCAAGGACTACCATGCTAGTGATTAACACTACTCCTTATTCTCTTAGTATTTATAAGCATACAACAAACATTCAAATGAGTTTCTCAGTTTCCCTTTTCCGGAAGGCCCTTTCCCCCTAGTGGGTTCATCGCCAAATGTCGTTTCAGTCGTTCAAAGCTTTCAGCCGTTAACCCTATTAATTATAACCATAACTTGACAGAGGTTTATAGTGGATACTTACAGTGATGCTTACTTACACTGTGAGTTCTAGGTCGAGGTGGCGAGGGATGCTACACAATAAAACTTTAGTTTTCCCTTCCTTGACCATAGTATTCTCATTGAGGGCCATCCATGGAAAGATTCACCCAAGTCTTCCTCGAAAATATAATTCTTCCCGAGAGGGATCATAGTTAATGTTCAACCAACCTTTCCTCAAGTACAATATTATATTTTCATAGGATCTCTATGAACAATCAATTGACCTCTATTATAGAATAATAATCTTGTTGTAGAAGAAATATTCGAATAGTTAGTTGACCTTTCCTTTATATGCATAATTTTGTCATTTTGGGGAACATAGGAAAAGGTTGGTTGATCCTTCATTGAGCATAGTTTATTTTTCAAGGGGTGTCCTAGAAAAGCAATGACAAACCTTTCGTTGATCATATAATTCTATTTAAAGGAGTATAATTTGAAATGGTTATCATATCCTTCCTACTATTATCATTAAACTAATATGAGGGAAGGGCCAATCAACCCTTTATTTATAAAGAAATATAATAAATTTGTTTAGATTTATTCAATTGAATGTTAAAGTCCTATTATCATTTAACTTATGATATTTATATTGATTTATGTCTGATTATGTTTCATTGGAACATTCATTATATTTTTTCCTTGAAATATAGTTTATCTATATCATTGTTTTAATTAATTTATGAATTATTTAGACTTGTGGTGGTATATTTGTTGTTGTAGTTTGGAAGAAGATTCATTTTAGAGTGTTGGATTATGAGCTATGTAGGCCTACTTTTCAACAAGTTTTTGAGGGATAGCATTTTAAATAAAAAAATTGCATGCAATGATATCAATCATGGATGTGTCATTGTAAATGTTACTAAAATTAATATCGGACATATTCAATTTCTGCATGTGTCAAGATGTGCATATGCATTATTAGAAGAAAAATGTGATTTT
>LPNX010204223.1:0-11703 GCA_001517045.1 Pseudotsuga menziesii | reverse complement strand
CTAAGATATGTGAGAAGGGTTTCCAACCAAGGTGGATAAACTTGGCCATTCTAAATTAACATAAAAACAATCATGTCTCACTTTTAATATATATAAAAAAAAATAACGTCTTGTTTTCAATGTTAACAAACTCTGAGGAAAACTCCACAATTCTATTTTTATTAATGTAAATAAAATAAATATATAAATGGGTACAATCGAGTTATCAAATAAAGTTTGCACAGTTTAACTATAATGTTAACTAATTTATTGCAATGATCTCGAAGGGTTGGTCAACATCCCACCCTTAATCATTAGAGGAAATTTCAAGTCAAAATGGACTTCCTAAGGAAAATAATAAAATAATAAAATAATATTTATTAATTTTGGAGGAAGAAAAGAAAAAAACAGTTTTTTTTGTTCGTATTTTCGACATATCTCCCTGTGTTTTTACTCAAATTTTGATCAAGAGAGCTCGTTCGATACAAAATTAAATTTTGCATCAAACGAATACCCACTCTACAAACTTTTGATGGACCCCGCTACCCAAAAGACAAGAAATGCCTGTTTTTGGGGTAGTAGGGTCCGTCAAAAGTATGCAGAGTGGGTACTCGCTGGATTTAAAATTTTAATTCTGCATCCAGGGAGGTTTCCTACTTGAAATTTGAGTGACAACAAAGGGAGATATGTTGAAAATACGAACAAAAAAATAGATTTTTATGATACATATCCCAAAATTTATATTAAAATTTTGTTTAAGACCTATACGGTATTTTTAATTTAAAGCAATTTCATTGGCTAACACATGATGACATGGAGTTTGAATTAGGGTTGAAAGGCCCATTTTGAGTTGAAATTTCCTCTAATGCTAAAGGGACAATTGTCATGCCAAGCATCATTTGGAATTTTTCAAAATTTTCACATTCCAACGCCTTAGTAAAGATATGTGTGATTTGCAATGATGTGGAAAATTGGCTGAGGTGGATGGTTTTTATCTCAATATGATGTCGAATTAAGTGATATTTGGTGTTTATATGCTTGGTTCAATCATGAAATATGGAATTCTTTTCCAATTGAATTTCAAAAGTGTTGTCAACAGTTAAAGGTGTTTAATTCATCTATTTCTCCTACAAGTCTTGGAGGATTTTTCTGAGCCACATAATTTCTTTGGTTGCTTGAGCTGCTACTATATATTATGTTTCAATTCTAGAAATTATAGTAAATTTGGGGTCTAAAATGAACCTCCCAAGGAAAAAAATAAAGTAATAGTTAACATAATAAAATAATATCTATGTATCTTAGAAGAAGAGAGAAAAAAACTATTTTTTCTTCGTATTTTCAACATATCTCCTTGTAGTTTTACTCAAACTTCGAACATAAGCACACATTGGATGCAAAATTCAACTCCATGTCCAATGAGTACCTACACTATATAATTTTCATGGACACAAACTCACGAAAAATGAGAATTACATTTAAAAAATGTTAATTTCAAAGTCACAATTTTAAGTTACTTTGAAATTGACACATTTTATTAAATGTACTTCTCATTTTTCATGGGGTGGGGTCCATCAAAAGTATGCAGTGTGGGTACTTGTTGGATGTACAATTTAATTTCACACCGAACAAGTTATTCCACTTGAAATTTGATTGAAACAATATCGATATATGTTTAAAATACAAAGAAGAAAAACAATTTTTTTTTATCACAAATATACCAAGTCAGCCATTTTGGTTGACACTTTTCTTTACATTCTATTGGTTTGGTATTTTTTTAATGAGGTCTATTCTGGTTTTCTCTTTTTCTTATGAGGCCCATTTTAGACCCCAAATTTCCTCTAAGGTTCAGCAATAACTAATTTTTTCCTTGATCTTGAAGTGACACTTGATCAAAGGATAATAAAATAACATGAAGTAGACACTCCACGTTCTTTGTCTCCATCAAAGACTGAATCAATATATATGATAAGTTGAAATCCTAGTACCTTTGATTATTTTAGACTAAAATTCTAAGCTCCTTTTAAGTATTTGAGTACTCATTTTGTTCTTGCGCAATGTCCTTCACAAGGTTGATGCATAAATTTGGAAAGAATTCAGACTGCAAAGGTAATATTAGGATGAGTATAGATGAGGTAAAAAAAGCTTCCAACAAGATGCCTTGACTTGGTTGTGTCTTCAAAAACATTTATTTCATTGGAGAAAATATTAATATTTTGATCCATTCGAGTTGAAATTGAATTACAATGTGGCATTCTAAATCTAGACAACAATTTTCCAATGTATTTCTTATGAGAAATAAAAATGAACTTAGGATTTTGAGTGACTTTAATGCCTAAGTAATAATGAATTAAACCCTAGTTTGTCAAATGAAAACCCTTTTTCAACTCTTTCTTAATGTATGCTATATAATACTCGTTTCATATGATTACGAGATCATCAACATATAGAACTAGATATACGATTGATTTACCAATTTTTATTATAAATAGAGTTCCATAATCTAGATTGAAATGTTTGTTGTTTAATTTTAGAAGGTGTTCAGTTAATTTTTCATAGCATGTTCATAGTACTTACTTCAAGCCATACAAACATTTTACCAATTTACATACCTTCTACTCATGACCTTTAATAACATAACCTTTAGACTAAGTCATATAGACATCTTCTTTCAAGTATGCATTCAATAAGAAAGTCTTAATATCCATATGATGTATTTTACATACACTATGTGATTTAAAAAAAGGAGGTTGAATAGTGCCCCATTTCCTATAGGAGAAAAACATTTTTAGTAGTCAACACCTTCTTTATGAGCATATCCTTTTTATACAAGTCTTGAGTTTTGTTTGTCAAGTGAGCCATCATTTTTACACTTGTTCTTATATACCCAATTGCATCCAATAGGTTTGGTTCCAATTAGAGGGTCCACCAACCTCCAAGTTCTATTTTTTATGAGAGCATCATACTCTCTTTGCATTGCACTTGTCCAGGCATCACTAGTTGTTGCTTCATCAAAAGTAAGAAATTTTAATTCACAATCCTAGGATCTATGGGAATTTCTACCTTAGATTGAAGTAACATCCCCTGCATTTTCTTTATTCTATCAAGCAAAAAAATTTCTAAATATCTTTCCAAGTTGATATTTATGAGAAACTCGTGTGAAAATATTATCATACCTTCTTGGAAATGCCATGCTCTGTGTCGATCTACGTACTGGTTACTATGGTGTTTGCTCAGTTTCAAGAGCCTTTGAAACATGTTTAATAATAGGTTCTTCAATAGCTGGTTGAAGAGTTGGTTTTGATTCTTCATAATATTTGTTGTCATTTAAACTATCCTCATTCTCTAATGGAGAAACGAAATAAAATGAAGTTGTTGTTGTGGAAGAGAATTCCAAATATTGATCTAGAATAGGAATCTCCCCTTCAATATTTAGAAGTTCATTATACCATTCATGATAGAGTTTTTGAGAGTGAAATCTATCAAGATGAGCAAGTTGTTTGTCAACGTTGACTGCATCTTTGTGAAATTCATGAAATATAACATCTCTATTTATATAATAAACTTTATGTTTTCTTCAGCATACAATCTATATGCTTTGTAAGTATTTGAATATCCAAAAAAAATCGCTTTCTACTTCTCGCTTCCAATTTATTTCTTAGTTTTGCAGGAATCAAAGCATAACAAGTGGAACCAAAAGTTATAAAATGCTTGACAGTTGGAAGATGGCCATGCCACATTTTATAAGGAGTTTTATTTTGTAGTGCAATGGAAGGAATCATATTCTTTATGTAGATATCACCAAGAACTTCCTCTCCCCAAAATATTAACTTAAAATTATGAAAAAACATCATGGATCTTACCATATTCAGTGGTGTCTTGTTCATGGATTCTCCCACACCATTTTCTTGTGGATTATAAGGAATAGTGGTTTGATGTTTAATACCATTGTCCTGCAAATATTTTTCAAAATAGTGAGTTTCGTATTCACCGCCATTATTAGTTCTAATGGTTTTAATATTGACATGAGTTTCATTTTTAAACCACAAATTCAATTTTTTGAATGTATCAAAAGCTTGAGATTTTTCTTTTAATAAATAAACCCAGTACATCCTTGTATAGTCATCAATAAAATTCATTAAATATTTATTGTCATTTTCCAATCGAACAGGGATGGGCCCACACAAATATGAGTGAATAAGGCCTAGATTTCTATAAGATCAAGACATAGAGTCATGAAAAGGATATTTATTGTGCTTTCCTAAAATACAAGCATCACATCGAGAAATTTGTCTTCAAATAGTTGAAACCCTTGAATTCCTTTTTATTTCATAACTATGAAACTATCATAATTGATATGACCAAATCTAACATTCCATAACAAACTCGAAGACCAATTACCACTATGCTCATCCAAATATGCAAAATTCTGTGAATTAAATGAGGTACCTTTAAACTTTAAAAGCTTATCATCTTCCACTCCAATCAATACAATCACATGATCAAAATCTATTCTAATCTTAGTGATGCCATCAAACAAATGTATTGAATGGCCTTGTTGTCTAATATGCACAAGGGCCATCAAATTTCTCTTCAATTGAGTAATATAAAGAACATTAGGAAGTATGAAATCAACAACTCCTCACAATTTAAGTGAAACCGATCCAATTCCTAAAGGTTTTGACTAAGATTTGTTTGCATAATGAACGGCTCCATCAACTTGATCATTGAATGTCTCAAAGAAATATTTTCAGAATGTCATATGGCATGAAGCTCCATTATCTAACAACCAAGTGTCATTCCGAGAAGAAAATGAAGTACCAAAAACTTTTTTAATGCCAAGATTACAATGTGCCACAACATAATGGGAAGATTCAAGGGGATTACCAATATCTTATGCTTTCTTACCTTTGTCTTGTGTTTTCCCTCTCTTGTTAATAATTTTCTGCCAAGGATGTAATGTCCCCATTTTTATCCCTATTATGTTGGCCTATAATGTAAATGACGTGTGTATGCGATGTATAAATTCCTAGCTATGAGCTCAAGGCTAAGACCTTGCTAGTAAATGATCAATTTATAGAGGCAAGTATTATGTGGCTTGCAATAATGTAATATCTATGTATGTAAACATTCATAGAATGCAAATAAAACATTCGAAGGATGGCTATGGAGGAAACGTGAATGATGGGATATGATACCCACGAGGGAGAGGAGAGGGGGTTGCGGTATTCTAAAACAACATTTCGAAGTGTCACCTTGAGAACCCCTATTCCATAAATGGAAAGTAGCTTCCCAAGTACACTTCATTTACTATTCTTAAATACTATGGTAAGAGGGTAGCTAAGGAATGAACTCAAGAGTTTAATAAAAACCTACAAAAGAGTGTTGTGAAGTGTGTGGCAGATTATGGAATAACATTGTTCGAATCAGAAGTCAAGCGATTCATAATTTTTTTCAATCATCCCCAATCAAGAGAAGCAAGGACAAGGAGAGATGGGGGTCAGTATTCTCACACATGGGGGACACACACATCTATGAGATCTCTGTGTGCAAGGAAGAAATGGAGAGAGAACACCCAACTTAGATAGTGTGGATCACGTGCGCTATCGAGGTAGCACCAGGAGAAACTATATTGGAAAATTTGATCAAACAATCTGTAAATGGGGCCACATGACTGAATCCAGCATGATCTGAAAGTGTATAGCTAGTAGATCATGAGCTAGGGAGAACCAAGGGTAGAATGGATTGATAAACCCATTGAAGGTGAAAATCGTTGACAAGTTAGTGGCTGATACCTTTTTATGCCCACCCTAAATAGCACTAGAGGGAATAATTTCCTAAGTGACTGTGTAGCAGTGAAGGGTTCCTTCCTTGTGTTGGGTGTGGTAGTTATTGTGTGTATAGCTAGCTATAATGTACCCAATTTTCTCGTAACTATTTTTGGGAAATGGGGTGTATAAAAAAATTATTTTAATTACAATGCATACAATTCATATTAGGTGTTGTGATAGGTTATGGAGTCAGATTGCTTGACTCGAAAGTCAAGGGATTCATGGAATTACATTCCACCATTCTCATGCAAGAGAAGCAGGGGCGAGGAGAGATGTGGGTCAATATTCTCACCCACCCTTTGTGCGCAAGGAAAAAATGAGAGAGCATGCAGATATTATCTAGTGTGGATCACGCACACTATTGATGTAGCAACATGAGCAGTCAAATTTGCAAATTGGGGTGAAATTTTTGTCAATAGAGTCGTGCGATTGAATCTAGCATGGTATGGAAGTGTAGAAATAGTAGAATGACGATTTATGGAGAACCAAGGGTGGAACAACTTTATAAACCCATTAAAAGTGAAAATATTTGAGATGTTAGTAGTAGAAACCTTTCTATGACCACCTTGAATAACACTGGTGGTAATGCTTTCTTGAGGGACTATGTAACTGTGAAGGGGCACATCCTTGTATTGGTTTTGGTAGGTATTGTGAGTATGGCTAGTTTCATTGAGTGAGATTCTTGTAGCTTTGTGGTTAAGCTCATTGGATTAGCATTCCCTTTGCTTATCTCCATGTATGCTTGATAAACCAAGTAGGTTGATGGCTTAGAATGGATGGCTATGGTGTTGTTATAAGTGAACCAGTTAGTTCCTCTCTAGAGGATATCATAGCCTATCTCACAGGTAGTCTCTAAGTGATCAACGAACATAGGCCAAGCAGAGACAGATGCTTGGGTGGAACGTTTCACTTACCTAGTCAGTTGTTGAACACATTCTTGAAAGATAAGTTTTTTTGTGATGTTTATATGTCCATTTATTCTCAAGGGATGTTTAATTTACTTATATGGTTTAAAGGCTCATAGAATATAGTTAATCGTTGTGAATTAATTTATTCATGTGCATAGTTATGTTCTGAATGATTACATGTGCCTAAAGGAGGAATTGACTCATAGAACTTAAATTTTTTAATATAGTAGTGGTTCATGGTTGTAAGAGTCATCTTGGTGTCTATTTTATGTCTCGTTAAAATTGTGTTAAGGAGATGTTGCTATGCATCAGTTACAGTTTTAGATGGATTGAGTGCCTATCATGCATGCTTGTTTCATTTCCTTAAGTTATGAACCTTGCAAAGTCATGACAGGGAAGGACTAATCTTGTAGGCATGCCACAATCCCATAGAGATTTGATTTATAGGCACTGTGAAATATCATAAATAGGAGGATCAAGTTCTAGGGTCGGAGTTCGATGATCAAACGACTTGGATAATGCACAGGATAAAAATTGAGAAAATGACCAAGTGTTTGACTTAGAGAATTAGACCAATGACGACCATTGATTTCCCACCCATAAATAATCCAAGCTGTTGATTTTGTGTCGACATTAAAATCATTGTATAATTGTGACATACACATGGCGAACGTCGTCTTCTGACTCTTGACATTGGTAGCATCAAAGTGAGGGCGTTATACAGTTCAATTGGAAGTTGGAAATGCAGTGCCAACTTTCAACCCTCGATATTTGTGGCCTCAAAATCGAAACATCAGGTTGGTTTTGGTTGAAAGACCATTAGGTGTTCCAGGTTTTGATGGCCAAGGTCAAGGCGTTGGGGTCGAGAAGTCAGAGGGTGCATGTGACGTCCCTCTCGTATGCCCGTGAATGTGTTGTAAACTTTGAATATTATTGTACTTAATTTTTACTGGTGTGGAGCTCAAGGCCAAGGCCCCACCAGTATGAACTGTGTTGTACACTTATAAGTCCTAAGATTTTCAGGAAACCTCAGCGACAAGCAACTGAATCCACTCAGAGGCAGAGGCCATGGTTAACAAGGCCATGGCGACCATGGTTTCTTTACAATTGAGACATGATAACGAGAGGAAGCCAACTACCATCAACAATACCATGAACAATGGTAATTGCGCAGTGGTCAACTATGATAAGAACAACATGCTTATATATATATATATATATATATATATACAAGTACACACACATAGGAATCTATATATATATATATATATGAGATATATATATGTGTGTGTGTGTGTGTGTGTGTGTGTGTGGTTATATATGAATAGGGATTTAAAGGATAAAAATCAAAGGAGCAAATTGTTTACATAAACATTTATTTATATGGAATGAATACGTTAATGATATAGTATATATATATATATATATATATATATAATATTCCATTAATAAGACAAATACGGTCAAGTAAACCAGCTTTCTCTTCCTTATTTTCGATGAAGAGGGTTGAGAATAAGTATACAAAGGATATAATTATTTAATTATATGTTAAAAGGGTTATATCTTAAAGTCTAAAAGAAATTATGTGGGCACCATTATGTATAATGATAGTAACACAATGTTATCATCACTGAGTGATGTATAAGTCAACATGAGTAGAAGAGGAGCTTGTGCATTGATGAGAAATTTAGGGTGCAGATTTATTGGAGGGAATCAAGGGAAAATTATTCTCGTAACAAGAAAACTCTTCCTTATGCCCCAGTAAATTGTAGACTGTTGCAACAATCTTTATGCCACTCTTCTTGTGCGTAGCTAAGAGGAGAAACACTTTAATATACCAACGACTATCCAGTGATGGAGAGAGGCATCTCTGCCTTTAAAAAGGGATTTTCTTGTAATTGCAAGGGGGGGGTTGTCATTTGAGGAGCGATTTGTGCTTGTACCACAGGGAGAACATTAGCTGGGAGGAAAAGAGGGCATGCGCGAGTGCTGGAGGTTACTTTTTGAAGAACCCTAGGTCTTGGGGAAGCGATCTCCTGATAGTAGATATGACAGCCCATTCTCCCTGTCCGAACAAGGAAGGTAAACTTAAAGCCTAGCAAAATACCTTTATATATAATATGCAATGTTTTGAGTATGGCAAGGAAACCCGTTGAAAGTTATTGCAAGGGTCACCAGTTTGATAACCATTGGAATAGGGACCGCATAATTGCCAGGAGATTATATCTGTAGGTTAGTCCCTGACTTGACCGTAATTAGATGTTTGAGTAAACATTCAAATTCATGTGGCATTGTTTTTCTTAAAACTTTGGCCGGTTGCTATTAATACCATCTTAAACTTTCCTAAGACACCTTTCTCCAAATCGGCATTTCGACCAACTCTTGTGGCTTTTCATTCTTGCATTATTTATTAATGCTTGGGATCTGTCTTTGCTCTTCACTAGTTGGCCTTACGGATACCCTTCTGCATGTTGGTCTGATAGGAGATCCATGCTTGACTATCTACAGAAGTAGATCTTTTTTTTATCTTGGTTATCTGTTGTGTTGGATTGACACCGGTTACTCCCGTTGGGCTCAAACAAAAGGTGTATGGAATAATGCACTCTACGTGGGATTGGGTATAGACCTAGGATTTTCTGTCCTTTCCTCAATATATATATTTATATAGATATCGGATCCATCTACCTGTTTCTATTGCAACACCTGGGTTTGTTATGACAGACTTCAAAGAAATGAGCCTTGAGATGCCAATGCATATGGAAAATATGTTTACCTCATCGATTGATCTTCCTAGGCTAGCGTGTATTCTTCCCAGGCTAGCATGTATTTTTCCTAGGCTAGCGTGTATTTTCTTCCTAGGCTAGCGTTTGGCCTTTTTTATTCATGTTGTTGATTTATTTATTGGAAAGATGAGTCCGTAGGCCGGTGTTTACCTCATCGATTGATCTTCCTAGGCTAGCGTGTATTCTTCCCAGGCTAGCGTGTATTTTTCCTAGGCTAGCGTGTATTTTCTTCCTAGGCTAGCGTTTGGCCTTTTTTATTCATGTTGTTGATTTATTTATTGGAAAGATGAGTCTGTAGGCCGGGTCAAGCTGCAACTTCTTTTGGTGAATTCATGTTTGTTGATTTGTTTATTGAAAAGATGAGTCTGTAGGCTGGATCAAGCTCCGAATTCATTTGGTGAAGTCATGTGGTTGTTTTCAAATGCATGGTATGGGTGTTTGGGTTGTCGAGGGTTACACCCGATGATTTTCTTTTGGTGGGTTTCGATCATTCTTTCTAGATCTTAGTGTTAAGTGATTATTTTATTTTAGATTGGTTACATGTAGATTGGATCTACAGCATCATTATGGAGATTAAATATTTCAGTGATATGATCGTTAGTCTTTAAATTGTTAGAGAAGCGAATGGGATTGTGGTTAAAACTCGGCTTAGCCATTGGATCTGTGGCTATTACTTTTGGATTATTTGTTTTATAAAAATTTGAATACCATACCCAGAGAAAATCGGCGATAATGTCTTGGAAGAAAATAATAACTCACATATATATAGATGTAACCAAGTTCTAAACTTCTTTTTCCTTCATTCTTCCTTAATATTATTATTATTTGTTTATCGTCGGGTCCCGTTTGATCTAGAAGCATTTGGCATCGAATGCTGCTTATTTCGTTTTAATGGTATCTACATAACATCTTCTTAGTCAACAAATCAAGTTTGCTTGCAGCCTGCCGTAATCAGCTAGTCTGCAATTTCTGAGATGTCTTTAGAAAAGTGTCTATTAGATAGAGAAGGATGGCAACAATGAGGTTGTGGAATGTAATATTGCTCTTTTCATGAATAATATATAAGGTGACTATTTTGGTGGACGTAACCCCAGGGTAGGGGTGAACCACGTATATGGTCTTTTTGATGGTTGTTTGTGTTTATACTTATGTTGGGTGATCTCTATTTGTATTGATGATTGATCCACACATGTTTTCCCATTAGCTAAGCATCTTGTTTTTATCACTATAAGGTTAGTTGTTTGTGAGCCGATCACCTTGTTCTAAAATTGTAAATGATGATCATGGAATGCTCTGAACTACACCCTTTAAAGGTTAGGAACGATGGTTAGGGTATTCACTTTAAAAAAAATTATATATATATATATATATATATCATTGATAGAAGCTTTGGTAAGAATGAAAGTATGGTTGAAATTGCATATAATTATTAATGGAGGAAAGGCCTATTCCTGTAAAAATTTGAATGCATTATAGATTACAAGTTTATGGTATTATTATGGCTAGAGTGTCTTAAAGTATGGTTAGAAAGAGGAGGTCGCATCAAGTCTTTGGATTATGGCTTTAGATAAAGGTATGTCGGTAAAAATCTTAACAAGGCGACAAATATATTTGGTTAAGATATGAACTCTCGAAGAACGGTGTGTCAAAGGTATAAAGTCTCTTTTGATAGGACCAATAAGAAATGAAAATAAAAGAATATCATAATTCTTTTATGACTTGAGTGCTTGGATGATCTCTTTATTCATGGTAATGAGAATGGTTGGGTGAATTCCTATAAATGTTTTGGGGTTATGACAATGGCTAATATGTATATAAAATACTGAAAGTTTCTCCTAGTAATATAATATCAATAATGGGAAGCAATGAAAAGGTTGATGATGGGTGAGTGCAAGAAGATGATGGACCTTTTTGGCGCGTTAGATGCAATAGAAACCTGAAAAATCAGGCATCCCTCAACTTACTTGGATTTTTTGAGATACTTATGCAAAATATCTTGCATTGAGTAAAGAACATGAAATGTAGAAAATTGAAGCACCTTTCCGAATATATAACTTTTATGTATCGAAAATTTGCATAGCTATGTCAAATTTTATTTTTCCTAAAAGGCACTTTTTATTTTTCAGGGAAATTATAAGGTATATGTTTTTGTGGGTGCAGCCTCTGAGGGCCTAAATGATCGAATCAAGCTAAAAAAATTGACAT
>LPNX010204209.1:0-11684 GCA_001517045.1 Pseudotsuga menziesii | reverse complement strand
TCGGTCATCGAGAATGTGATGGGATTGTATCATCCTTGGGCACCTTCCCTAAAGTGATCTGGATACCTCGGTCTTCGAGAATGAAGAGGGATTGTATCATCCTAGGACATCTGTCCATAATAGATCCGGTGGCTAAGGTCCTTGAGAATGTGGTAGGATTGCATCATCCTTGGACATAGTCCTAAAGTGATAGGGAGTGATTATCCCGTAATTGTATCCAGTGACTTTGGTCATCGAGAATGTGGTAGGATTGCATCATCCTTGGACTCAAGTCCTAAAGTGATAGGGAGTGATTATCCCGTAATTGTATCCAGTGACTTTGGTCATCGAGAATGTGGTAGGATTGCATCATCCTTGGGCTCAAGTCCTAAAGTGATAGGGAGTGATTATCCCGTAATTGTAACCGGTGGCTTCGGTCGTCGAGAATGTGGTAGGATTGCATCGTCCTTGGACTTAGTCCTAAAGTGATAGGGACTGATTCTCTCGTAATCAATTCGGTAACTTCGGTTGTCGAGAATGTGGTGGGATTGTATCATCCTTGGACTTTAAGTCCAAAAGTGATCCAAAGATTTTTTGTCTTTGAGTTGTGGATTGTAGGTTGTTGCTAATGATGATGATGCCATACTGATCAAAAGATCAAAATATGATGATGATGACATACTGATCTAAAAAGATCAGAGTATGACGATGACGCACTATGATTATGATGTTTCTGATTGAAAGATCAGAGTATGATGATGATGTTTCTGATCGAAAGATCAGAGTATGATGATGATGCTTCTGATTGAAAGATCAGAGTACAATGATGATGCTTCTGATTGAAAGATCAGAGTATGTTGATGATGTTTCTGATCGAAAGATCAGAGTATGATGATGGTGTTTCTATGTTGATGATGTTTCTGATCGAAATATCAGAGTATGATGATGATGTTTCTGATCGAAAGATCAGAGTATGATGATGGTGTTTCTATGTTGATGATGTTTCTGATCGAAATATCAGAGTATGATGATGATGTTTCTGATCGAAAGATCATAATATGATGATGATGTTGCTGCTGATCGAAAGGTCAAGGTGCTGAAGATGTTGTTATTGATCGAAAAGTGAAAATGCTGAAGATGTTGCCGATCAAAAGGACAAAATGCTGAAGATGTTGTTGCTGATTGAAAAATCAAAGTGCTGAAGATGTTGCTGATCGAAAGTTCAAAATGCTGAAGATGTCGTTACTAATCGAACAGTCAAAGCGCTTAAGATGTTGCTGATCGAAAGGTCCAAGTGCTGAAGATGTCGTTGCTAATTGAAAGATAAAAATGTTGAAGATGTTGTTGCTGATCAACCAGTCAAAGCGCTGAAGATGTTGCTGATCAAAAGGTCCAAGTGCTGAATATGTCGCTGCAAATTGAAAGATCAAAATGCTAAAGATGTTGTTGATGATGAAGACTGAAGATTGAAGATGAAGACTACATGATGTTGAAAAGCTTCCAATGATTTATAGATGTGTTACCCTGCTGATGTTGATGATGTCCGCTATCTCTACTCTTGTTTTTGTTGATGTAGAATACCCTTCTCGTTAAGGGGGAGTGTTGAAATATTGTAACTTCGAAGAATATTCTTTATGTATCTTTTGTGGTCCCCGATGGTCCAACCGGGAGAACCACTTGTATTACATTGTACCCCGATGCTCCTAATCGGAAGAACTAATAAGATTCATGAGGTAGTCCCCTCTATTTGTAAAGGTGGGTCATCAGCACCCCAGTGTGGTTACTTGAGCCTACATGTGTAACTCGAGCCTACATGAGTTAACTTAATCCGACATGTTGATTGAGTAAACTTTAAGTAAACGGATGAATATAAATAGAGGTGTAGTTCTCCTCATTTGAGACACACACACTCACTTGGAATAGTGCACTTGTGGAGGAGAGGAGTTGCTGGAGAAGGAGGAGAATCAAGTTTTTGATCTCCTTGTTGGTTTTACCTTTTTTCCCTTTTTGGGGCATCTATATCGAGGAAGCTTTTGCTCGGTTTTTTCCTTTAGGGTTTTCCCAAGATAAATCTGTGTTGTTCTTGTGATGCTGTTTCTTTCAGTGATCCTGTTTTATATGCTTTTATTATGAAAAATGAAATGATATACTGATGTCTTAGTTAAGCATATGAAAATTTAACACTGGGTTTGGTTGGGCTTGGTTTGTGGCATTGGCGGCCTATTGGGCCTCATTCTGAATGGCCTGCTTAGCGCAAGCCATGAGGGGACACTCGAATGTGTAATTCCCATAGACCTCAAAAAGTGTGCATGGTTGGTTTGTGCGTAATGGGGCATTGCATCTAGGAGCATTTGGTCATGGGGGGTTTTGGGCAGGTCGGTTCGCTGCGGCATTGTTCGGAGTGTTTGGTTGTTGACTGCCTCCCTATAGTTGGTTATTGGCTTGGTTCCAGGGCCGATTATTTCTAGCTTTCCCTTGTTGATTTTTGGGGGCAGGCTGGTTGGGATGGTTTTGTTGTGCAAACACTTGTCCCACTGGAGCGGGGGCTTGAACCTCCTGCACTGGTGGCACATAATAAATTTGGGTGGGATGTGGTGCCACAAATGTGGGAATTTTCCTCGCGTACTACTATGTTGGCCATGCCAAGGCCTGAGCCTGCTGCGGTGGCGCAGGTTGTGCATAGGAAGTTGTTGCTCCAGAATAGGACATCATTCTAGCACAGTACAGAGTTTGGTTTTGGTAGGCAACACTAGCAGTGTTGCTTGGTTGTTATGGAACTATAGGTGGTGTTGGATGGTGTTGTGGCTGTTGGGAGACCAATCCTATGATGTCGTTTGCAGCATGAGATTCCCCCGGTGCATCCCAGTAGGAGGTGCTTGGATGGAGGGCGTCTGGAATGACGGTGTATAGGTATCCATATTGGGCATAGATCAAGTCAAACTGTTGGGATTTTAGTATGGCCTCCTCTTTGAATTGGGGACGTTCGGATGCAACGTTCTTTGCTATGGGTGGGAGTAAGGTCTTGAGGAACCAATCTAAGAAGATCGTGTTGTCAAGTTGAATTTTACACAAGCTGCGACGTCACCGCAACTCATGGATGTGGTCGGTTATATGTGTCGCAGTAATCTGGCGACAGGACAACAGGATCTCCACCCCTTCGTCATATCTAACGAGGAGTTGGAAATACTGCAGGAACATGAAAGCTAAGGAGTTGAAATCTAAGTACTTGGCCTGTGGTAGCTCAATATACCATTTGGCCACAACACCTATAAGGGTGTGTTGGAATAGCCTTAGCCTGATGGAATCATCTACGATGCTGTTTGATGAGCACCATAGATGGAATGTCATAATGTGGTTTTGGGGACATTCCCCTACTTTGCCTTCACACTTGGAAATGTTTGATGGCAGCCTGGTTGGCAGGGGAGGCCAAAAGGCTTGATGGCGAATGGGGTCATTTATCAATCAAGCCAAATCAGGCAAGTTAAGACTAGCCATGAAAGGCAGATTTGACCCTAGGTTGATATGAGATGGGGGAGGGATGGTGGTGGGGTTTGCAGGTGCATAATGTACCTGCATAGCTGGGGGTACTTGCGATGGCACCATTGTAGATGGGCTAATGCCCACAAGTGAGGTGGGGGCGACAGTGTGAGTTGATGGGCCACTGCCCCTGAGTATGACGTGAGGGACAGTGTGAATGGAAGGGCCACTGCCCCCATGTATGATGGAAGGGGTAGTGTATGTGGAAGGGGCACTGCCCCCTATGTGACAGGAGGGACAATGTAAATGGAAGGGGCACTACCCCCCTATGTTGCAGGTGGGAGAGCTTGAGTGGTTACTATGGGTGGTGGCAGCTGACTGATGACAGTCTGCATGACCGTACTGGGGCCACCTGTAGGGTTGTTGGCGATAATTTGTGGTGTGGACATGGGTCCACTAGCTATGGCTATGCCAAAAAATGGATCTGGGTTTGCACTATCCATGGAGCTTAACGATGTAGTATGGAGGTCTGGTTCAGACTGATATGGGTATGAATCTGAATTAGAGGCTATATGGCCTTCTGATGGTGTGAGAGATCGCTGAAAATGGATTCGACGATGTCAATTTAATGTGTCAAATGGTGGCGGTTCACCTCTTAGGCGTGAGGAAGAGTGTTGGGGATCAATTGTGTTATATGTTTATCAAACTGATGGGAATTATTTTTGGACCCTGGTTTCAATGGCTTCCTATTGGCTGTAGGTGGTCACTCGGCCACCAAGACTACTAGAAGACAGTGCTTGGCTTTTTCCTCATGGGCATTTCTACTCAATCAGTGGGGGTCGTTGCCCATTTTGCTTGGCAATTCCTCTCATGGGACAGCTACTTTGGGGTTCCCGTGGTACTCCTCACAATGATTTTCTGGGATGAGCCCAAGTACTTCCCATGGTTGAAGCAGTCAGGGACTTACGTCCTCAAAGACTACATATTTTTTGAGCTTAGTGTAAATTGATAAATTTTAAGGCTCCCTGAGCGTCATGAACTGAGTTGGGTTGATTACATGGCATGGTGTATATGTTTTTCTATTTTTGTGTTATTTGGTGGCTGCAAATGGTTTATGAATTCATCATATTGTGGTAGAGTTCATGTCATTGTTGTGTAAGGAGTGAATAATCATAAATTTGTAAACCGATACATTTTTAACCCTGAATGTGATAGCCTAAATAGGTGACTACCTTACACCTATATTCCTCTTGGACCAAGAGAAGGTGCTGGTCTCTCAACACAATGGGACTAAGCCCATCCATAGATCCATAGGTCACCTCCCAGATGCAAGGTTGGTCAACAGGGAGGATGCTTAGCGCCATGAGAAGCCCTCCTTCTCTACCCCCTCTACCTTATAGGTCATTCGTTTTTAATGGTTTAGAACAATATTCAGTGAAGGGCCTAGGAATATATGAGATATGCCCTTCATCTTATCCCAGAATACCCTGAAGGGTGATGACTAGGTAGAGGAGGAAGGGTAAGAAAGACTATTAATTTTAGGTTAATTTTAGTTAAGCTACATTCATTAAGCCATTAAAATTTGTTTTGAATTTACACTTTGTTTGTTGATGCAATTACAGTAAACTGAAACAGGAACAAAAATTGAACTACTGTGCTGGATAGAGGCGACTGAGTCACACTGATAGTCCCTAATAAACTGAAAATTAACTACTAATTGACATACTGCATGTTTTGGGTCAATTTCAGCGAGGGGGTCACAAAATTTTTCCAGAAACGGGCGAGGGGGTCGGACAGATTTCACAGATAGAAGCAGTCTACTTGTCTGAGTGAAGTCACACCTTTTGGGGGGAAAAGGGAAACTTGGTCACGCCTGCAAGGCCTAAAAGAGTGACCTCGTCCCCTGTTCAGGCCCGATAAGTGCGACCTGCCCCGGATTTGGGGTTTTTCTGATCTTGAGTCAGATCCGTCCAACAGTAACCTGTACTGTGGCCAAACTGACCCATATTTTCCTTGAAGAGAATTTGGCAACAAAAAAAACTGGAAATAAACTAGATTTAACCTAGATCTGACAAGAAATTTTAAAAACTAGGGTATAAACTAAAAAAACTTGAAATTTGAAAAAAATGAACCAGGGATCCTGTGGGATCAACCTCATATGTCGCTAGTTCTGTAGCAGGGATTTCTCCTTGCTATAGGGGCAGGAATGGATCCCTTATGTCTATAGGAGATAAGGGTAGGTTTCTGGGTGTGGAAAATGCAGAAAGAAAAATAGAACAGACAGAAAGAAAAGAACAAGAAAGAATGGCTGTGAGCCCCTTTGAAAACAAGGTTAGGGATTCACCTTGGCTACCTGCAAACAACTATTAAACCAAAATAAACCTGTAAAACATGTTAGAAATCAAACCTGCAAACAAATAATGGTTAGAAGCTATTAAAGAAAACACATAAATAAAACTAGGTTATACCTCTCCTTTCGTGAAATAGGCCACCATGCCCTGGTTGGAAGAAGCACCTCCCTATCTCACTCAGCAATGGAGGAGCTATGGCTCAATGGGGAAGATGAGTGGAAGAGAGGGGGATGTGGTTGGATTGAGAGGCTAATAAGTCTCAAGGCATCCACGAGCAGCATAGCAGTATGCAAGAGAGGAGTTGTTTGAGAGTGACCCCCACCCTCCGTTTATAGCTCTTTTGGGTTTTTAGGGTTTTAAGCCCTTGGTCCAAGCTTTAGCCCCTTCCACCCTAACTTTAGCTCCTTTTAGGGTTTTAGGCTCCTTTGAGAGGTTTTAGCCCCTTTTTGGAGGCCTTAGCCCCTAGGAGAGTTATTTAGGCTCTTTTTTGGGGTTTTTAAGCCTTGTTCTTCATTCTTAAGCCTTTTTGAGGGTGTAGGGGTCTAACGGGGTGTTACGAAGGTCGTGTATGGGTGTCCTTGGGTGGTGTAGGCCATATAGAGCCGAGTGAGGGATTTTTTGGATTAACATTTCCTAACCACAAATGTTCACCATATGCATGGGTTTCATAGCATCCCTTCATTTATATTTTACTTATAGCCTTTTAAATTTATTCTATCCTATGGTTAGGACATTTAATACATCCTAGGATTTAAATGCATGACTTATTAATACATGCCTAGGACCTCAGATGGATCATCTACGACTTATGGTTAGAGGTCTAGGACAATTTTTATCAATCAAGCTACTAGTACTTATAAGTACAACCAATTCAAGTACAAAGAAAGAGTGTAAAAAAATATTCTAGAACTAATCTACAAAACAACAAATTAACTAAAAATATAAAAAATAGTAATAATAAATGCAAATACAGATACAAAGCTCATATCAAATATCATATGCAATGTCTAAAAAAATGGCTACCTATCCACAACTCACGAAGGAGAATGAGGGAGCATCACTACGAACATTAGAGTTATAGGAGGGGAGGAATAATAAGATGATTCATGTTTCCTCTTGAGACTGACATGCATGTTCTAAATCTCCAAAGTAGGAAAACCAATCCAATGGAAACTCCAAAAAGAGCAGCCACTGTCACCACTCTCCTCTCTTCCTAACTTCAGGTTGGCTCTTCTCCAAGTCAAAGGGGGATTCCCTAAGGTTAGGATCACTAAGACACGTGCAATGGAGGGAAATGTGAATTGAAGAGCCTACCTTAGAGAAGAAGTTGTAGGATAAGGGTAGTTTGATAAGTTATGGGAAGGATAGATATATCAATCCTCAGAAAAAGACCAACACAAATACATCAGTAGGGTATAAATGGAGTCAAAGGAGAACTAAAGAGTTCCTTGTGTCATATGTGACTAAGGGGGGAGATCACATTATTGAGAAAACCATGTTTTGTCATGTACAATTACTAGATTTTTCCTTTTCCTTATAGCCATGGAAGATGCACTATGCATACAAGAGATTGAGATTACACAATCAAACTAGATTAAATGCAAATATCAATGTTAATGTATGCAATCTTACAAAGGGAAAAATACAAGAATATTCTAAGACTCTTCTCCTTCCAATGTGGTGTTAGCATCCGTCTATGGTATCTAGTGCAAACATAGAAAAAAATCAATCAACTTCTAGCAATTTCTCAAAATTATTGAAATATATACAAGTTTATGCCACACATTTGATGTGTGATCATTTACACATCCATAAAAACCCAAATTGATACTTCTATTAAGTTTAGAAGGGAAAGAAACTCCGAACTTTTCCCAGCATTACAATGAAAGAGGTTATCCTCTTTAATAGACTAAAAAGATTCTCATAAAAAAAGAGAGAAAAAGTGGTATCCTAGATCCATATTCCCTCTCCATCGAAAACTTGAAAACTCCAATTTATTAAAGTTAACTACTACCTAAACTAACTGCACCAACCCAAAAATTGGGAAGCCAAATGCAATCAAATCATAAAATCTACATGGGTATTTCCACATGGAATTCCGCAAGTCTTTCTCTTTTACAATAGCTAAAGGAGATGAATTTGTTGATAAGTTTTTCCAATCATATCTCTAGCAAATTTTTTAACCAAAATCAAATCCTAAAAGATAATTCTATACGATTTCCATCCAAAGAATGATTGATATGCAACTGCTCCAAAAGCTGGCTACCATCAATGTGCCAAACAACTCGTCTGAAGCTGAACTTGACTGGCACATGATAATGATTCTTTTCACGCCATTGGCTGCCAATGAAGATAGAAATTTGGGTCCCTAGGATCAATGTGAAGGAATGAGACCCTGTCTTCTAGTGTGTGGGCATGAGATCTGCCACCAACTTGATTTTGGATGCTAAGAAGGGAAACCAAAGAAATACTTCTTCTTTCAAATTTCAAAGAGGAACCATTGTCAGTTTCTCCTAGGAACAATCCACTGCTTAAAAAAACAAAGAAATTCTCCCAATATCTGCAAATTTAGAGTTTCTATAAATTGTTATATATATTGCTGAAACCATGAATCTTTCTTCATAACATAAAATTATACTTTTCTGTGAGTGGGTCATCCATAGTGGAGATATGGACATGTCACTAGAGTCTTGAATCTAACATTTTGAACATGATATTTGTTTATTATAAGTCTTTGGAGGATGTCTCATTACTATTGCTTTTCGTCTCACTCTCTTCCCAAGAACTTATATCCTTTGAATGGCAGCTACAAATATAACATGCTTGTGAAAAAATAACCACATGTTGAACATAACTATCATATTTATTCTTTGTATTTTTATTCTACTGCTCAGATCGACATAAGGAAATGGAATTTCAAATTAACCTACTACTTAGCCAAAAGATCAAAAGTTACCCCTATAAGCTAGGACCTAACAATGCCCCAAAAGAGTCACCAAACATGGAGAATGGGTCAATTTCAATGTCTAATAATCTCTTTTTAAGATAAATGGATTGAGGGGATCGAGATGTGTGGCTGTAGGCAGAAGTTGATTGCAACTCTCCTAACACTTGAGGCAACTAAGAAGAATTCATTGGCAAAGCTCTAAGTACTCGAAGTGATGGAGGGTCGAGCAGTCAAATAATGCTATGAATGAAGCCTCCTGAATACCCTAGTGGCCACTAGGATCACTTGCCTACTAAAGTATATTCAAGAAATAAGTAGCCCTAAGGTTCTATTTAAAGGCTAGGTGGATTGAAGATCTATAGGAGTTGGTGTTCTTCAGCCAGTTGGTGCTAATGTAATTGCAAAGATTGAAGTTTTCCATTGAACTTCATATCGAATTCTAAATAAATTTTTTTATACTTATTTGGTGATGTGTCTCCTTTTATGATCTATTTGATGACGTGCCTAGGTAGATATATGATATATGTTGATTAGTTGATGAATGAGAATGTAATCAGTAGTGTTATGTAAATGATGAACTCTTCTTAAGTTTTGAGAAGCGTAAATTGATATAAGTGCTAGCACACTGGTTCACCCCCCCTCTTGGTGTGCCATTGTGTCCAACACATTTGCAAAGTGTTTTTTCCATTAGTTGGGTTCCAGTTGTTCATACCGTGTGTGGTTTCATCTATGGATCATGTGATTTAAGTGGGTGAGTGAATGGTAATACTAAGGGTGAAGTGCACATCTAAATATATATAGGATCACTCCCCTACTAAAGTATCAAGAAAGAAGTATCCCTAACGTTCTGTGTTAACACTAGGTGGATTGAAGATCTTTGTAATGCAGGGTTTGTTACCTAGATGGATGGAATTATTATGGCTTACAATATAACATGAATATGTTTCACTCCCCTTGTAGTGAGAAAATTAATAGAGTTTTTGGGGTTAGCTAGGGCATCCCATTTAAATGAATAAATAGAAAAATATATACCTAGGGAAAATAAAATGTGTTATGTTCCAATAAAGAATGTGTGTAGGGAATTTAGGTAATAAGGTGGATGGATTTCTTAGCAGGTGGATTGTATGGAATCAAACCTTTATGTAATCAAATCATTTTTCTGGGTTGGGGGTGATAATCCCCACTACTGTAACTATGTAACCATTCCTCTATTCCTCACTAGTAGTCTCAATCGTATCATCCTTCCCTGGTAGTATATGTTGATAATTCTTATTCGTTCATTAGTAGATGTCCTCTCATTGCATTCTATCCCTTACTTGTAGGTAGAAGGCATTCCATGAGTTGAAAGGATTTCCTTGGAAGGAGGGTGGTAAGCATAGATTTTGACGTATGATATTATGTATGAATTTAATTCCCTCTTAAGTAGGTTTTTTAGTAGCACTTATTTTTATATCTGTGATAAAATAGATTAATTACTCCCCCTATCTTAGGTTAGGAGTACATCAGAAAAATGTTGGTCGAGTGCATTTAAGCTATCTCCCTTGAGAGGACTCAAATAAAAAGGCCCCAAAAAAAGGGTCCTTTAGTCAAATACATATCGATGGTGGCCCTTGACCTATCTTAATAAATTTGTTCCTTCCTTCTTTTTTAAGAGTAAAGGTCCTCTCTATTCTATTCCATCTTGAAACAAAACAACCAACTGAAAGGGGAAAATAAAGATTGTAAAATTCTATAATTTGGTCAGTTAAGGTAGGCTTCTCCTAGGAATTTTCCAGTCGGTAGTTAGACCGCATTGACCAAGGAAGAAGAGGGAGAGAAGAAGGTTCTATTACCTTATGGGACTTATTCCACTAAGACAAATAATAATGCATATGACAAGACTAATGAACGCATATGAATTAAGTCTCCTCTAATGTATCATGTATCGAATTTGTATCATGATCAAGCCATGCATGGTGAGGCAGAGCCAATGTAGTATAACTCTAGGGGGTCTAGCCATGCATGGTGGGCTAGAGATGATCGTTGTAAAGCCTACCCTACCAGATGGGTCAACTGGAAGGGAATTAGGTTAGGTAGGGACCCAAAACTAAATTTCCACCCTACTTAAATACTCAAGGAAGGATTTTTCTATATTCACTAAGAAAATCCTTCTACTACTATGATAAACAATAAATATAGAGAAACTATGTGTTGAGCCTATGCAATTGATATATATGATCCATTCAGTCCCTTTAATTATGGATTGTTGACAGTCAAATATTAATTTCAATATTATGTACATTAAATTAAGTCTGGAGATAGATGGGTAGGGGCACGCCAGTTCCTATCGCATGATAAACTTACTTCTGAGACTATGAGGAGGTATTATGGAAGGTTTATTTAACGTTTAGGGAAAATTTCTTGGGTGTTTTTACTTGTTCATATTCCATGATGGTAATGGGTCAGATGGATTGTGGGAAGAGATAAGGGCATGAGCAGTTTGTGCCAGTGGTGAAGTGATTTTGACCATGCTAATTCCACAATATGACTAACTATAGCAGCCATTCCATGATTGGTTGTGAAGTCCAACAATTTTTGTAAGCCAGCCATCATGTTTGTCCTTGATGTGAGTCAACGAAGGAAGTCGTATTACTTTTTGTTGTAAATGAATATCATTAAGTTGTTGATCTTATAAGTTATACGTTGCTTGGATGATTCCAATTCATTCGTATTATACATCTATCTTAATATGGAAACATCAAAATAAATATTATTATGTGAATGATATCATATATATGAGTGATAGAATGAGGAAATATATAGAACGCTCATCTACTCCAATCTCGATTCCTCCTCTTGTTATGACATTATTAGTGGGTCCTACATCCCAATTACCCCTCGTAGCTTGGTGTGATTCAACATATTGACTATCTAATATGAGAACCTAAACT
>LPNX010204178.1:0-13590 GCA_001517045.1 Pseudotsuga menziesii | reverse complement strand
TGAAGGGGGGATTCCTATTCTGGATCAACCTTTGGAATTTCCATATGAAGCACCAACTCCCCCACATGAAGAAGTTCCTGCTACTTCACTTGAACAAGAGTTTCNTGAACAAGAGGTTCAACTGGATGATGTGATTGAGAGAATTGAAAGACTCTCAATCAATGATGAAGCTCCACCAGCTGATCAACCAGGACCATCACAGAATATTCCTAAATGGGCCACAAAGACACTTGAAAGTGTCCATCCAGATGAAGTTGGAAAGATGGGAACGAGAAGTTCGAATAGACATGGAGAAGGAGCAGATAATTCAGGTGATGACATGGATGTATCATTTGATTGTGAATTTAATTTATCTGCTAACTTTGAACCAACTTCCTTTGAAGAAGCTTCTACTCGTGTTGAGTGGAAAGAATCTATGCAAAATGAGTATGATGCACTCATAAAGAATGGAACTTGGAAGCTGGTTGACCCTCCAATTGGAACCAAACCAATTGGCTGCAAGTGGGTGTACAAGAACAAATACAAATCAAATGGCTCACTTGACAAGCACAAACAGAGGCTTGTAGCAGAAGGCTATGCACAGAAAGAAGGAATTGACTATGAAGAAACTTTTTATCCTATAGCAAAATGGGCTACCATCCGAACCTTAATCTCTTTAGCTGCTCAGAAAGGGTGGAAAGTTCATCAAATGGATGTGAAGACTGCTTTCTTGAATGGAGACTTGAAAGAGAATGTCTTCATGTCTCAGCCAGAAGGCTTTGTTGTGAAAGGAAAAGAACAAAAGGTATGCAAGCTTGTCAAATCCTTGTATGGCCTAAAACAAGCGCCTCGTGCATGGTATGAAAAGCTAACCGAGCATCTTTCAAAGCTAAATTTCGAACATTTTGATCTTGATGATGCAACACTGTTTATAAAGAAAGTTGGAAGATCTGTTGTGTATCTTGTGGTGTATGTAAATGATCTTTTGATGACAGGGAACAATGAGAGCTATATATCATCCATAAAGAAAGATTTGAAAAAGATCTTTGAAATGAGAGATATGGGACATCTCCACTATTGCTTAGGAATTGAAGTCACTCAACATCCTAAGTACATATTCCTATCTCAGAAAAAATATGTTGGAGAACTACTAAACAAATTTTGCATGACAGATTGCAATCCTATATCTACTCCAATGGAACAGAAAATGAAGCTCACATCAAGCGAAGGAAAATAATTTGAAGATGCGACCAAGTATCGACAACTTGTAGGAAGTCTTATTTACCTTAGAACAACTAGATCAGATATTTCTTATGTTGTTGGCATACTTTCAAGGTTCATGCATAAACCTTGTGAAGGACACTGGTCAGCTGCAAAGAGGGTTCTAAGATACTTGAAAAGTACTCAAGACGTTGGACTCAAGTACTCTAAAGTGGATGACTTCAAACTTATTGGGTACTCAGACTCAGATTTTGATGGCGATAAGGAGACAGGAGTATCAACTTGTGGATACACTATGAGTCTTGGATCAGCAGCTGTTTCATGGAGATCATGCAAACAGTAAGTTCCAGCAGATTCAACAACCGAAGCAGAATATGTGGCTGCAGCTGAAGCAACGAAAGAAATAGTATGGCTCAGGAAGATACTTGAATATTTGCAAGAAAAACAAGAGAACTCCACTCCATTGTTGGTCGACAATACTTCTGCAATCAAGCTGGCTAAGAATCCTAGATTCCATGATCGAACCAAACACATCAACACAAAGTATCATTTGATTCGACATCATGTAGAGGCCAAGACAGTCCATCTTCGACATTGTTCCACAAATGATCAAGTTGCAGACATATTCACCAAAGCGCTTGGACGAGAAAAGTTTGAAAGATTCAGAAACATGCTCGGACTTACGAACACCCCTTCGAATTAAGAGGGGGATTGTTAGAATAATCCGTCAGGATTATTGTAAATAAATAATAAATAGGAATATGAATAGATAGGGAGGCAAAAAGGCTGGTAATCAACCGCCTCATTGTAATCTATAAATTAATGTTTTAGCCATGAATAGAAATCGAATCGGGAGTTATACCTATCAATGAAGAAAATTTGTTCAATCTCCTTATTAGAACCTTGAAGGATAAAATTCAACATGTGGTGCATCTCTTCTAACAACCATCCTTGAGAAGGATTTCATGGCGATAAAGAAGGTTGAAAGTAAAAATATTGCAACAGATACTAGAAATGCCACTTCCAATACATACCGATAGAATGGTGTTCCTTCTTCTAACCCACCTCGTAGTTTGACACTAACCTAAAAAACTGGGGGAAAGAAGATAAAAATGTCTATGCTTTATTTGTGATTGAAAGTATAGAAACGTACATAAGTGTGGAGAAAATAAATTATTCTATATATATATTGTGAAGACGAAAACCAAAAGAATAGGAAGCATTACAAGTTCATGAAATTTATCCATGCCACTTTCTGATATTCTAAATGGAATTTTTTCCACTGAGGAAAACCCTATGGATGTCATTAATGGTACTTTTCAAAATGGAGAAACACAATGGAAAAAACAAGTGAAAAATGTACCAACTAAAGAATTACAAACATAGAAAGGAAAGGACATCCAAAAATCAACTAAAGTATCTAAGAAGGTTCCATTTAAAAAATATATATTTCCCAACTAAACTTGATCAAAAAATTCTTGTTGATGAGGATGCTACTTCTGCTGGTAAGAGTAAGAAACACTCTTCTAAAAAAAATATCGATCAGGGTTCTTTCATTCCTGATCAACAAGTTGTTCATTTAAATACATTGGCTTCAAGACATAAAAGGAAGAGACAAGATGTTGAATTCAATCTTAGCACTGAAAATCAACGTGAAATTTCTAGGTATAGTTTGGAAATCATAACTCCATGCAGTGATCTAGATGATGGTATTGTTAATACAACACAAAATGTCATTCAAGAATGAGTGCAAAGGGATAAGTTGTTTCACAATGGACACACATTTGATTTAAGTGTTAAGCAAGTTTATAGAAAGAGGAAGGTCAAGAAAACTATCAAATTAGGAAACCACATTGCTTGCATGTTCATAACTTGAAATAATTAATGAGGCTCAATCCTAATGCACATGTGGTTGACTACGTAGTTTCTCTTGAAAAGGAAGATATTCTAGTTAGAAATGCATTTGATGAATTAATTTGTTTTGATTACAACTACTATGTTTTGCGGGGGAATCGTTCTACACAGACTAGAAGAGAATTGATGCAAGAGTTTCCCACAAACCCCATTTTTTAAATAGTCAAATTCATAATTTATGCACGTTTAATAGATGTGGAAGAAAAACTATTGGAATGGGATCATAACACAAACAGTGACTATAGAATGTTCATGACATTCATTCAAATGGTCAGATTTATCCACAATGAATTTAAACAAATATGTGGTGGGTAAGATTGAAAGTTGATGCAGATTTCAAGAAATAATGTTCAATGGAAATAGGTTTCCCGATTAAAGAGGACGATATGAAACATAAAGGTTTGAATGGAAGTCACTAGTACATGTCGACATTTGTCCCATGTACTTTCATTACCATTGCAACACTTGTGTGTTTATATAGTGACAAAAATGGCCCCTTATTTTCATGGAAAAACATTCGTGGCTAGAGCAACACTATCCACATTTTGTCACAATAGCAACAAATGGCACGTGTCGCAATTGTGATGAAAGAATAGATACTACTATGATGGAGTGTCGTCATGGACTGGTGGCTAGATGTCAAGCTACACCAAAAGAGATTCACGTTCAAGCTGTAAAAATAATCTTTAGGTATTTAAAAGGAACCATAGATCTTGTATTATGTTATCCTTGCAAGAATACATTCTCCCTAAAAGCCTACTGAGATGCATATTGGGAAGGTTGTGTAGATGAAAAAAATAGTACAAGTGGATGAGCCTTATTCCTGGGAGAATCACTGGTAGCTTGGAAAAGCAAGAAACATACCTCAATTTCTTTGTCTACCATTGAAGTAGAGTATATTGGAGCAACAGAATGTTGCACACAAATTGAATGGATGAGACAGACTTTAAAAGACATTAAAATAATGTTTTAATAATCTATAAGTCTGTCCAAAAACCCTGTTCAAAACTCAAAATAAAAATATCTGAAGCAAATATTAGGAGTGGCATCCTCTCCAATCTAAAAGAAACTAATACATTAGAATGCCATTACCTCAGGGGGAGATAGTGACTAAAGTGAGGGGGAGTCAGTTAATCCTTTTCCCTTGATGTCAAAGGGGGAGAAATGGAAATAGTGTTTCCATCAATCACAAAGGGGGAGATTGTTGGCAGTATGGCAGTGTTCAGGCTGTCATTGATGGAAATAGATCTATGGATGACCGAAGAAAATGTTTCCTCATGTTCATGTTTAAACGATACTTCTAAAAAGTTCAATGGATGCACGTGAGTGTGTTTAATAACATTATCAATGGAATTGTGTTAATAATAAGACAAATGAATCACATATTGGTCTAATAATGAAGTTTCTAATCAACACTAATGATCCTGAGAGTTGTGAAAGAATTCTTCCATTAGATTAAAAAAAAATAGATGGTGGAAGATGGAGTTTCTTGTTTGGGATTTATCCCACATTAGCCGCGGAGAAATTTTTTTAGGTTAGAGGTGTTTTTTATAAATCCAAGTCACTATGGTGGATAGGTGTTCAAATGCAAGCCCCAACAATGAATAAATGTTGAATAGCAAGCCACAAACAATGGATGATTGTTCAAAGTCCGAAACGGCGGGTGAATTGCTTCGTTTGTTGAGAATCTTGTCGAAACAATGGATTGATCTTGTTGTTTGAGCCGTTAAAGAAAAATATTTCAGAGATCAAGCCAAAACAACAGGTTATTTGTTAAGTATGAGCCACAATGATGAATGAGTTTTTGGTATAAGCGGCTATGGCAGATGGTTGTTCAACTATGAGCTGCTATGGTGGATGGTTGTTCAAATATGAACTGCTACAGCGGACAATTATTCAGAAGATCATTACTTAACTATGATCCTCTACAGTAGATGGTTGTTCAATTATGAGCTGCTACAGCAGACGCTTCTTCGACGGATGATTGTTCAAGTCCGAGCCACTATGACAGATGATTTGTCAAGTTCAAGTAGCAACGGTGGTTGAATTTTTTGTTTAAAAGTTAGAAGGGCTTCCAATTTATTTTGAGCCGCTATGGAAGATGGGTTTCAACCTTTTGAGTAGCCGCATTGGAAGCTTTCAGAGATCTATGCCGCAACGAAGGATGAGATCTTGGTTTGGTTGTCTGTGTGTCATGGAGGAAAATCATGTCATGGAGGAAAATCGTGAGATGGACCAAAATCAATGGTGGGAAAGCATTGAGATGTCTAAGACATGGCCTTACGAATGGTCAACAGGTGAGCATGTGTTAGTATGAGAGGTCGAACACAAAATTTAATTGTCATGGTCGATCACCAAAGGGATCAATTACCCATATTGTTTTCCATGGATGAACATGCATGAGGATTAATCCATCTCAGGGAACGTGAAAAATATTTACGGGGTTTGAGAGCCACCCTATAGAAATTCAAGGTCCGGGGCCTTCACCGTAATCCCAACCCATTCTTGCGAACGGGGAAAAAGATTAAGGGTCGCCCTATAAGAATTTTAGGTCCATGCCTTCACCGTAACCAACACATAAGTTGTGTGGCAGAATCAATTATGAACCGTTGGGTAAATTGCGTGAGCAATATCAACGGTGCGAAAAATATTGGTGGTAGTTTTAGTCGAGGCTGTGGATTTGGAGATGCTGACAAAGATAGAGGGAAAGCCAGTTTTAGTGGAAAGAAAACACATAGGCCTACGGATGAAGAGGCACAAGACAGAATTTGAAGAAGTAAAATCAACATGTTAGAACATGTTTATGAAGAGATGTGTTTATCTAGGTTGAAGAGACGCAACTGTTGAAAGAATCTTAAAAGTTGAGAAGTATATAAGCAGTGGTGAGAATAAGAAGGAATATTTTTCTATAGTTTGAATTCCATGATAAAAATCAGAGAGCAGTGGGTGTTACAGAATTTAGTAAGAGAGAAATTGTAAGAAAGATATTAGGGTGGAAGGGTGGTGCTAGGGAAGGCTACATGCCTGTAAGGGGGTCTTATCCTCCTTCAAGTAGTGGCTAGAAAATCAGGATATTGGTGTATCCTTGTTTGTATCTATAGGAAAAAACCACGGTGTTGGTGCGTCCTTTAGTGGTGGATGATAAACTTGGGGATTATTGTCTCCAGCAAGTGGTTTCTTGCAAATAACTATTGTAAATACAATTTTGCAGTATAGAATGAGTTGGTGTTTACCCTATTGAGATTCCACGTTAAAAATGTTTTATGTATATTCTGATTGTGATTTGTTTCTAATAACATATTTAAAAGTGGTTAAAAATAATAAAAATATAAAAATACCGATTCAACCCCCCTCTCAATATTGATCTATAAACCAACATATCGGTGTCAAAACATCACCTCTATGGATATTTCTTGTTTTCCATCCAGATGTACAAGGAGGAGCAGTTCTAAAAGCATTCAAGGATAAAGAAAAATGAAGGAAGAAACTGTATAGGTAAGATAAATGTAGTGTATTATTAAGCATTTGAAATTAGAAATGAAATTAATTTGTAATGTCCCAAAAAATCGAAAATAAATTTTTTCTTTTTATAGGCTAGTAAAAACTACATAGAAAGAACATTATTCACTTACAGAACTCTATCATATACTTCATGTACCTCTGCTTATTCCTAAGTTGTTCTTACATTCTGTCGTTTACTTTCAGTCATTATTTTTAATGTATTTTACTTATGATGTGGTACTGCAATTTACTACTTAGTATTATGTTTACACTTTTTTCGCCTATGTGTCGTCACTGGATTTATATGCTTCGTCTTTTCTGCATTGCCGCACTTGTTAATTATGGAGTCCTAACTTAACTTTTTTTTGGAAACAAAGTGGGCGGAGTGGTGGGACTTGTTCTCCCATGATGGTTTGAGAGTTAAAGGATTACTTTGTTAAGCAGGTTTAGTTAGTTCAATCAAACTAAGGAACCTCTTTTATTTACTTCCATGTTTACCTCATGACACATGTCTTAATCGAGAGCTTGGATCATTTCAGTCTTTATTTACACTTACTGTTCATCATTACGCTTCATTACCGTTTCAGATTGGTAGCAAGGTAATATTAAATTTGTTAATTATCTAGCCTATATAATTAACTATGTGATACTTATACAATCTATACATTACACTTGATGCCTATTTTATTACAGTTATTAACATAGTTCTTGTTTTAATAGCAGGTCATAACTTGGTTACTTGTTCGGACCTTGGTCTTATTATATTCAGAGATGTTACCATGGCATACTTCATATGGCATGGTCCTTAAGCATTTATTTATTGATAGCAAGGGGGTTAAGACCCTAAGCTCTAAGCCTATGGCTTATACATTACCTTTATACTTAAGCTTTGAATTTTTTGATTTTAGACTAGCGCATACTTAAGTATGAACGAGACTTTGCAAAAGTGCATACCATGTAATAGTATATGATCGGCATTAAGGTTTTGGGGTGGCAAAGCTATAACATATGGTTGAAACCATATGATAGTAGGGTTTAAGCCTTCATGTGGGAAATGGACATACATAGTAATGCAACAAAATTTAAACTATGGAGAGTGGGTTTGGTATGGAATTAGTGGTCACCAGCTGGTGCATTCAATGCTCTTCGAAGAATGTGAGAGCCCCAAGCTTAGGGCTTGGGAACATGATGGTTTGGTAATTTGCTTCATTTTTATTCGGTTTTTGATCTTTCTCTGCAAAAGGGAAAATAGAGGCAACCTCCATGAGCTTACAAGTAAGATCCTAGCTCGGCCTCTTATCATTTCTATGGTTTGTGTTGTTGCAATTTAGCATTGTCATGCTTCTCATCATTTTGTTTGTGGATGGTTGCAGGTGTTGGGGTTTGTGGAGAGATTCGTGGCTCAAATCTTGTAGTTGGTTCCTATATGATGGCAATGGTGAATGGTAAGCTTTCCAATAATCCAATTCTTTTTACCTCTTGGCCCGACTGAGTGATTTCTTCGCTCTTTGGTTTTAGGGGTTTCAATGTGGGGTTTAAAAATTCACCTTCGAGCATATGATTACAGACTTGTATTTTATTCAATGTTTTAATGGCTTCGGCCATGGAGTGAAATCGCACTCCTTGTTGTTTTGTGTATAAATTTTGGGTTTGTAAAGATGAAATGGTTCGGGAGTTTGAGCCATGGGATGCACCATTGCTTGCAATGGTTCCATATCCGATTGGCATGCCCGTATAGGCTTCATTTTGGCTTCCAAAGAAACTATATGGCGACACTGATTTACAATACTGTGTATGATGTCTATACTCTACATTTTTAATGAATGACTCATGTCGTTTTTCTTACTGTGTTGTATAAAGTTAATTCTATGTTAATGGTTTTAGTAATGTGACTGTGTGTGAAAACTTATGATGTGACAATGGATTAAAAACTTGTGTTTAGATAAGGCACATGCCTCCATGGGTGCTCTGTGCACATTTATAATTATTACTGAGTTATGCTTTAAGGGAAGCAAATAGGTGAAGGCAGTTTTAGCACAGGAATTCCTTCGCTCATGATAGGCTTAGAGTTCCAGCTTGAATGGTTAAATTTCTTATTATTTTGTTTGGTTTAATAAGTCTTTTTTAACACAGGAATTTTCCTTCGTTTGAGGTCTACATGTTGACTATTTTAATGGGATTGATCCTTCCCATTGTGGCTGCGATAACTCTGATGTATCGTTACAGTAGATATTTTAACGATTAGTTTTAAGGATGACTTGTTAGTAGAGTAGTTGGTTATTTAATATTATGAATTTTTTGGTTTTGTAGAAGCCAAGGATTATAAACCCATGATGGAATTCGTTGCTGTGTTTAGACTATAAAATAACTCCGTGTTTTTAAAATATTTGTGGTCGAGGCCGTAACATAGCGTTGGGATATAACCTGCGTTGTAGTGAATGTAATGGCTGGAAATAACACTTTAACGTTTTTGAAAGAAGTATTGTGGTTATTAATAATTGTTTCCTGCATACCTAATGTATAGTGTGGCCTTAGCTTAATAACAAAAATGACCTATAGAAATTAATCCTAGGCGTTACCATGTGTAAAGACTATGGGTTAATAAAAGAATTGGTTTATGTGCATTATGTATTAGTTATGGTTTTTAAAATGCTTAAAGAACCGCAGTATGGTTATGTTAATTGATTACTGTTTCTAAATTTATACTATGGTTATTAAATTGTGCTTTGGCCTTGTGTCTAGGACATCCATGGGAATTGATGTCATGACCTCTATTGGAAATTTAAGAGTTTTAAATACTAGTTGGTTAATGATATGTGCTTAGGGAAATTTAAATAGGACTATGGATTATTATGTATGTAAACATAGTACTGATCAAGGACCACATGGATGGCCACGATAACTCCTCTGATTATTTATAATGTTGTTTTATTTATGTGGAGTATTTTAAGATTAATGTGTAATATCGATACAGATATTTAAAGGTCCTTAGTGATTTGATTATCTTTGTTTTAGATATAATATGTTCTTTGTGGGATTAATTCTTATTCTATCTCTTTTAGTAAATAGTCATATTTAGCATTCTTGTTTATTTACTACTGAACTAGTTTTAATTTAAAATTTGAAACAAGCCCCTGCTGAAAAATGTAATATGTCAGCAGAGTACTAAAACTCTAGGGAAGAAATAATTATACTATTGAAAACAAACCTAGTTACAGTAAGCATAACCAAAATACTTGGAATAATACATAAACAGTCTTAAGGATACAAACCCTCGCAAGGTACATCATATATTAAAATTTACAACCTAGGGTTAGCATTTTAAGAATACAACCCTAGCAGATTATTAACCAGAAAATCAAACCAACAAGGTTAGTATATGAATTGAAATCATCTACCTAGTATAAACAACAGTTATTCTAGAAAAATAGAATAGGAAGTCAAGGGTTTCATACCTGAATCTGAAGCTTTGTTAATGGCTCAACCCGCACACTCAAATAACCAGCATTAACAATGCAATGCTGATCTGACCTTTATTTAATGGCCAAATCACTTGGGAACTACCACGTTCCACCCAACCATGACCCGTAACCATTTGTGTTCTTAATCCGGATCCCCCTGAGCTGGACGTCAACATGCAAGTAGCTTAGCGCTCCTAAGGTAGGGTTTCCTCAATGTTTATAGATCCCAAATCACTCAAATAAGACCTTCCCATAAAATGTGTTGCATGACAATAGCTCAAATGTTTTCACCTATAAATTACCAAAATAGATGCATGCACACCTCACACATGCACGCTAGTATGAAATATTTAGATAGTTTGATAGGTTAACTAAATAATTGTGAATTGCTTTAAACCTATAAATGTACCTTGAATTGTTTTAAACCTATAAATATACCTTGTATCACTATTTTGACCATAACTTCGGGATGAAGTTTCATGAAGGGTGGGTGTATGTAATGCCCCATATTAACGTTTATTAATGTTTATTATTAAGTAATTTTATTAAATTAAACATAAACAATGCTATCAGTTCAATCAATTAATCATGAGACTACAATGGATTACTTATTGGTTAATTAATATTAATTATTAATTTACTTCTATTTATTATTATTATTTCATATTATTAATGTTAATTATTAAGTATTTATTATTTAGTTGTTAATAAATAATAATTAACAAAACTATGATTACCATTACTTTCACCGTTGAGTGTAAAACTTAAACAAACCACATAGGTAAAATTCTATGACATTTGGTTAGGTTTTTGTAACACATACAATTCAAGAAAAATTCATTAATACATAACACATGTCAAACAGAACTGAACTGCACTGCCCAAGATAGAATAAAATAAATTAATTTATGAAAGAGGCGGTGGAAGAAGGAAGGCGGTGGAATAAGGAAGTCGGTGGAAGAAAGGAAGGAAGGGGGGTATAAGGAGGAGGAAGGAGGTGTTTTGGAAGGGAGGAAAAAAAAAAGGTGGTGGAGAGGTTGGATTTGTTTTTGGGGGAAATTAGACTCTACATGAGGGGGGGAAATGAAGAAAAAGTTGAGGAGGGGGATAACTCAAGGAGGAGAATATCTGTAAATGACTCAGAAATGGGTGGAAAGGAGGAAATATATAGAAGCTACTCTCAGTATTATTGGTATGTGGGCTCAGGGGCTAGGAAACCCATGGGTTTCCTAGGGCCAGCACATGATGAGAGCTGGTCGGCAGGGTGGCACATCATTTTGTTAATCAAGGCTTGGATGGTTGGATAGAAAGCTCGAAGAGGAAGGAGCCTACAATGTCTACAGAAAACTCTTGGATCTACTACGACCGCTGGTCCCAGGTATTTCAATTCCAGATAATTAGATATTAAATTTCTGCATGGTATTATTGTCTAATTTACAAAAAAAATCATGAAGTTTATTGAACCTGTACAGCTCCTATTTCTACGTTAATATGTTTAGAGTTCATGATTGTACATTCATATGTTTATAAAACTAATAGTACATACATAGATATAAACCTGTAATATGATTTAAAATGTCTTGATAGAGAACATTACAGAGAAATGGACCGAGTGCTCTATGGGTTAGGCAGAGAACTACATTTAGTAAAAAAAATATTTACTATTTAGATATAGTGAGGTATGTAGCTCTTAATATTTTAGAATTTTTGGTGGACTATCTTATTTTTTATTTTTTATTATGAATAAGGATGAGATAAGTGTACTATTTAAATTGATTTTATAATGGTAATTTAAAATTTCAAATAAACAATTATAAAAATATATATAGAAAAAATAAATGTAACTTATGAATGGATAATTGGAAGATAACTAGTAGCTGATAAGTCTATAGCTGGGAACTAATGAATAGATAATTGGTGGATAATTAGTAGGTGCTACATTTATAACTAGGATTTGACGAAAGAAAGGATAACCAACAATTCATGGCCTATAACTAGAAGAATCTGTGAAAGAAAAAAATAACTGATAGTTAATAAACGAATCATAACTAATGACCAATGCATAAATACATAAATAACTTATCATGTGAGAGAAAAAAATAAATGATAGTTAATAAACCAATCATAACTAATAACCAATGCATAAATACATAAACAACTTATAATTTGAACTAGGCTTGTAATTGATCCATAAATAACTCATAATAAAAATATAATTTCTATAATAAATTTATCCAAATATTTTGCTATAAAGTTACAACATGATATCAAACATAACATCATATAGCGAGACACAATTACTAAAATCCAAACTAAACTACTGCTACATTCTGATATGTAACATCACTTCTGTAGCGTGGCTCAAGCTCTGTCATTGGTTTGAATGTGATTCCAAGGTGCAAGGTAAGCCTTTCCAAATAAGCCTATTTTTGTTGTCTCTCGGCATGTTTGCATTTTGTTTCGTCGTTTGGTTTGGGGATTCTCTGTGGGGTTTTGAATTCTCCTTTGGGCTTGTGATGAACAGACTTGGGTTTTTAAATGTTAGTATGGCGTTGTTGGACGTGAAGAAAACTTGTGGTCTCACAAGATCTGTGTAGACATAATTGGCGTAAACATTTATTATGGTAATTTGTAGTTTTGGATTTGGGATTTCATGCCTGGGAAACACCATTGCTTGCAATTGTGCCAAAGCCCATGGCACGACTATGTAATTATTCGACTTATGATTTTGTCATCCTTGTACATAAAATATACTCTTCATTTATGAAATGGAAAGGTTTATTATGCTTACAGTCTATGTGTTGAATTAAGCTTCGCTATTGGTTTACTATTGTGGGCTATAATGTGGCATTTCTCCTTCGTTAATGGAATGTATATAAATGGTTAAATTAGATCTTGATTGTAATATTTGAAAGCACATGGGTTGAGGCCATCCATCGCATGGCATGAGCCCTCCCACAATTGTTGTGATAGCTTGATTTGTTCAATTCCTTACTGTGTAATACGTTTATATTTTAATTTTATAAGCGATAGATTAGCTTGTGTATATGTTGTGCATAGCATTCATATTGTTACATTATTGTTTATGATTTCGTTGGTGTAGAATATAATGTTGATTATATGTGAGCCATTTGTACAAGCCCACGATGGCCTTCATCACTATAGATAGACTTTTAAATGGACGACGTAATAATTATTTTGGCCGAGGTCGTGCTTACAGCTTTGGGCAGAAGCTAAGGTATTACAACATCACTGTAGCATATTTGTTTGTTTATTAATGGTATTTATTTTGTTAATCTATCCCACATACGTTGTATGTATAGCGTGGCCCTCGTTGATGTAATGAGTTGTACTTTTATGTGGATGTGTATCGAGTTTGGATACCCACATGACTCAATTCATGTTCACCTTTGTAATTATTGGAACTGTGTAGAGAATTTGATATGGTTTATTTAAAATGCAGAAGATTCTTGTACATGATATGGTATTTAATGGTTATATGGAAATAATTATA
>LPNX010204165.1:37726-51105 GCA_001517045.1 Pseudotsuga menziesii | reverse complement strand
CCAAAAACAAGAAATACCTGAAAAAATGTGATGATGACATCATCATCACATTTTTTCAGGTATTTCTTGTTTTTGGGGTAGCGGGGTCCGTCAAAAGTACGCAGTGTGGGTACTCGTTGGATTCGGAATCAAATTCTGCATCCAACGAGCTCTCCCAATCGAAATTTGAGTTAAAACACAATGAGATATGTCGAAAATACGAACAAAAAAAGTAGTTTTTTTTAATGACAAATATGTCAATTCAACCATTATGGTTGACTTATTTTATTGAAATTCTATTGGTTCTTGAATTCCAACTCACAAAAACTTATTTTGGCACGTTTTCTTATAAGGCCCATTTTGGACCCCAAATTTCCTCTAATGCTACGTGGAGCCATGGTGTTTTCGAAAATAGATTTAAGGTCTGGATATCATCAAGTTAGGATTAAAGATGAAGACATCTTTAAAACAACCTTTAGAACTCGATATAGCCATTACGAGTTTGTTGTTATGCCATTCGGGCTTACTAATGCTCCAGTTGTTTTCATGTGTTTAATGAACAATGTTATGCATAAGTATTTAGATAAGTTTGTAGTCATGTTCATCGATGACATTTTAATATAATAAAAAACTGAGGAAGAACATAAAGAACATTTAAAAATTGTTTTGCAAGAGTTACGAGAGCATCAACTCTTTGCAAAGTTTAGTAAATGTGATTTCTTCAAGGATAAGATTTAGTATTTAGGTCATGTGGTGACAAAGGAAGGGATTTCAGTAGATCTTGAGAAGATAAAAGCAATCAAAGATTGGCCGGTTCCTAAGGATGTAACAAATGTTTGATCTTTCATGGGCATTACCAGTTACTACCGGAGGTTCATTGAAGGATTTTCGAAGATCGTGAATCCGATAAATTCTTTGCATAAGAAAGGAAAGAAGTTTGATTGGAACCAGAAATGCGAAGAAAGATTTAAAAAATTAAAAACTTTATTAACCAATGCACCTATTGTAAGAATAGATGATCCTAATAAAGAATTTATAGTGTGCACTGATGCCTCCAATGATGGCTTAGGTGGTGTTATGACTCAAGAAGGGCATGTTATTTCCTATGAGTTAAGAAAATTAAAGATTTATGAAAAGAATTATGTAACTTATGATCTGGAATTAGCCGTTGTTATACATTCTCTAAAGATGTGGCGACATCACCTAATTGGTAGAAAATTTATTTTAATGACTAATAATAAATGATTAAAGTATCTGTTAGATCAGCCTAATTCAAATGCCATACAATCTAGGTGGCTAGCTTTTCTAAGTGGGTATGATTTCGAAATTCAGCACATTAAAGGTAAAGAAAATAAAGTTGTCGATGCATTAAGTAGGAATGCAAGGCTGAATTTTTCAACAACTATTAGCACTTATACTACAGATTTGGATGAATAGCTTAAAGAAGGAATAGAACAAGATGGAATTTACATAATTTTACAAGCTAAAACTAAAGAAAATCAAACATAAAGCTTAAGTAAAGGGTACAGTTTAAATGCAAAAGAATTTTTACTGTATAAAGACAAAATGTATGTACCTAACGTACCTAAAATTAAGCTGTTAATTTTGGATGAAATTCATAAAACTCCATACTCTGGTCATCCAAGCTATCAAAAGACTATAAATACGTTAAGAAAAGAATATTTTTGGCCAAATATGAAGACTGAAGTAGCAGAATATATTGCTAAGTGTTTTGAATGTCAGCAGGTGAAAACTGAACATCAACACCTAGCTGGATTACTTCAGCCATTACCCCTTCCTAGCTGGAAATGCGAGATAATCAGTTTCGATTTTGTTACTGGACTACCTAGAAATTAGACTTTAAATGACTCTATCATGGTAGTAGTAGATAAGTTAAGTAAATCAGCTCACTTTATACCTGTTAAAACTACATATAAAGCCACAAACATGGCTAATATCTTTTTAAAACAGATTTTCTGACTGCATGGAATATCGAAAGTAATAATCTCAGATAGAGATCCTAAATTTACAGGAAATTTTTGGAAGTCTCTGTTTAAAGGATTAAACACTACATTAAATTTTAGTACTTCTTTCCATCCTCAAATAGATGGACAAACAGAAAAAGTAAACCAAGTACTAGAAGATCTATTAAGAATGTATGTAAAAGACCATCCAAGTAAATGAGAGGATTATTTGCATCTGGTAGAATTTTCTTATAATAATAATGATCAGACATCAGCCATATTTAGTGCTTTCGAGATTGTGTATGGAAAGAAATGTAATACTAATATCTCTTGGAGTAATCCGGTGGATAGATTAGTATTAGGTCCTGAATTGTTACAGGAAATGGAAGAAATTGTAAAACAAGTGCAAGGTAATCTGAAAGTTGCACAGAATCGGAAAAAAAGTCAAGTAGACTTGAAAAGAACTCCAAAGGATTTTTAGGTAGGAGAACATGTGTTCATCAAGGTAATGCCCAAAAAGAGCTCTATGAGATTGAGGAGTTGTGCAAAACTAGCACCTCGTTACTGTGGACCATTTGAAATTCTATCCAGGATTGGACAAGTAGCTTATCAATTAGCATTACCACCCAATTTAAGAGTACATAATGTCTTTCACATTTCTGTATTAAAGAAATATTTTCATGATGCTACTCATGTTGTTAACTAGAATGATGTACAGGTGGAACCGGAAGGAGATTTTCTGGTGGAACCGAACTGTATCCTCGAGTGGAGGGATATCACACTTCGGAACCGCACCATTGGACAGGTGAAGGTGCAATGGAAGCACCTTAGTCCAGAAGAAGCCAATTGGGAATTGGAAAGCAATATGTGAGATGCATATCCAATTCTGTTCCAGGGGAATTCTGAAGATGAAGAATAAATAACATTGAGGACGATGTTATGTTCTAAGGGGTGTGTATGTCACATGCCCCAATTTTGCAAAAATAATATTATCTTATTTGGTTTTATTTAAGACATTATGTTAAAATTTATGTTAAGTTGCAATTGATGACTCAGAAGAGTCAAGGATATTGAATGTAGTTCTGAATATTTTAATTATAAATAAATATAAGTGGAGACAACAACTTAGGAGAGCTATTAAAAGAGTGTTTACTGGTCAAGTTGGTGGAGGAGACTGGGTGGAGAGCAAACAGACAAGTGGCAGCATCCTCAAACCTCTTCCAACTGTTGTAAGTGGAAACCTCCCTACATTTGGGGTCATGATCCCCCAAGAAAGTGGGATCAGAGAAGGTGGCTCAATGAATGACAATTGACCCAAAAGACCTAGGCAATCTTTATAAAAATGCCCATTGAAGAGAGTTGGGGCTACTCATTCTAGAGAAGTATTCATTCAGGTGAATGTACTTCAAATAAATTCAATGGTGAGGGAATTTGTGGAAAGAGTTTGATGGGTTAACTGCTAAGTGATCTAGTGCAGCTTTTCAGCTAAAGGATCTTACTGCTGAGTGTAGAGTGATTATTGAGTCATTGGACTAGTTTAATGTTTGCTTGCTCCACCAGTTCTCAGCCAAGGATACTAGGAATAGGCTCGGGGGTCTTGAGGAGAAATTGTTTGAGTGCTCTCCAGGAGTTGGTAGGGAGGAACGACCTCCTAACATTGTTGTTGTCCAGCTTAATCAAGTTCTACAGTCTTTTTGTTTTACTGTGTTAGATGGTTAAATGTGAGTCTGACTAATTAATGAATGTTAAATGTTTAGTTGTGAACTGTTAGAGTTAGTAATAATTTATTTTATTGAAAGAATGAATCTGAAATAGATGAAAAATAATCCTAACCTGTGTTTTTCCACATCTTGAAGGACTAGATCGTACTCCAGCATAGGCAGTGTATTTAAAATAGATGAAGGATATGATAGGAATCTGAAATGAATAGATGTATTATACAATTTGTAATATCAGAGTGTTTTATTTCTGTATGTAGATTATTATTAGAAAAGAACAATGACTTGTTTATCCATGCTTATCGTTTAACATGCTTATTTATGTAAGTATACTAGAAAAGAAATATCAATAACTGAACACAAGCAGAAGGATCATTATATTAATAAAATACTCTAATAGAAAATAGGTTATGCTTGCACACAGTACATTATTCTTCTTATTGAATTTCAAACATGCAGGAGGGTAAAACGGTGTTATGCTCTAGATATATTTTATCTGTATTTTATTTATTAACCTGTTGCTTATGCATTAGAAGAAATACAGCTAAACTACTTGTTTACTTTCAGTTCAAACAAAGGCATAAATTAATAAGTATATAGTTTATTTAGTAATCATAATAGTCTAAGACTAACAGATACTATTAACTCAGGAAAACGATATGAAAAATAATTATGGTATTAAGAAGAAATTTATTTAAAATATATAATTTCTTCTATCATTTCAATAGATAAAACAACAAGAATACGATAATGACCAACATATACATAAATGTATATTTATAAAAAGAACTATTTCTTTTAACTTTTACAGACAGGATATACCTGCAAAAGCAAATAACAAGGTCGAAACCCTAAATATATATTACAATTACAAATGACAAAGCATTGAAGTTCTAATCCAAATTATTTGGATTATTTTATTAATAAACAACTAGGCTATTATAAATTATTTACAGTCCTTCAAGGACAAACAAAAAGACATTGGTAATATTATAAACTAGAAATTTCCACAACACATTTGTAGTACTAGTTAAAAACTAAATTAATAAAGTAACAAAACTTGTAAAAAGAAATAAAATGGAATAATTTGTTTTAAAACAAGGGTTTCCTACAGGAAAACCCTAGCTCGTATTCTTGAGCAAAATGAGCAAAATTAATGAATTAACCATGATGAGTGACAGTCTTAATCCTTTAACAAAAATATTTTATAAAATATATTAAACAGTAACATTATTCATTCACAATCAAATAGGGTTAAAACCCTAAGTACATAGAGCATCAAATAGTAACGTTGTAAACTGAGTCCAATCTTGAAGACAGAACAGAAGTAACAAAACTATTGCTTTATATCATTAAGCCATAAGGCTGAACAATGAAGACCAAATACATTGCTCAACTCAAGGCCGAGTCTACCCATCGACTAGCAAGGGTTTGAAGGCTAGTTAAAAATAGTAACGCCCTTAAATAGAGACTGCATAGTTAATGGTGAGCCTAGAAAAGCTTCCCCAACTGAAGGTTACTCCAAAAAACAACCCTGATACAAGTAGGTCAAGAACCCAACATTTGACCACAGGGCTTACCCATAAAGAGCCATGGCGTTTGAAGACAATCGGTGTACCTTTCTCTAGGATGGATGTGTGTAGTCTCAAGCCCCTGTAAGGAGTTTCCATCACAAGGTGTCAATATACAAAGTACTTAAAATATTATACACCCTAATGTAAAATAATAACACATGTTGTATGATAAAATTTACGCATAATAATTTACCTGTTACCAAGTGTCGAAGAGTATTGTGGAAAGACTGTCAACCATAGCAACAAGTGCTCATAGTTTTCCAAACCCTTTGATGAAGGCAAGCACTCTCAAATAGTTTTTAAACTCACAGTTTTCACACAGCAGTAACTGTTAAGGAAGGAGCAAAATGGAGTATAGGTAGGACACAAACCAATTACAACGAAACCAGTAAGCTCTTGCAGGATAAAAACTCACAACTACAAAGAAATGGCTTTAGAACTAAGCACCAAAAACTACAGCAGTACACACTGCAAGCTCATAGCAATTTGGGACAAGTAAGAACCCATGACCACCATGAGAAGCTTGCAGGGAATCCGAAGGCCAGCATAAACTGCGGGGAAATAATGACAAGGTATTAGGGTTGTAGAAGTTTTACATTCTCCATTATATGGCTAAGAGATGACCATGTGTCTTAGGAAAAATCAAACCATGTGTGGGTTGAGTTCCACAGTCCCTGCATTGCAAATATTTTTTCCAATCATTTAAAACAATGATTCTAATATACGATGCATAAAACTATATTATATGCTTGTGATCACGTCGTAATTCAATATAATTGCTTATCGTATGGTTTGATAGTTTATCATGGAATTAGGGTAATGACATTATATTAGCATTGACTTAACAAAAAGAATAACCTTTTAAACTTTGGTTATCCTGATAACAATATTGTATAGGAATTATGTTATCTTATGTCCATTATATTGTAATATAGATATCACTATTTTGGATATTTGGTAAACCATGTTTCATTAACGTTGACTCTTGTAAATATAGTAACCATTTGTTATATGGAAGAGTCCAAGTTGAATGGTTTAAAACCATCGAACAACTTTAGTGTCTATATTCAAATACATTGTGTTCTACGCATAGTTATACTCTTTTAAAACAACAATTCAAGTTGTGATAGTTTATAAAAGTTATATAGCATAGTAAAGAGTAGGATTGTGAACTCTTTACAAGATTAACCTTGTATTAGACTTGTATGTCTATAAACAAAATAGTTTATGTATGATCTTAAAACTTATAAAAACAAACGAATCAATGGTAGTAAACTATAAAGTTGACTAGTATAGTAATAGAATACTTTTATGAATTCTTTTACATAGTTCAGATCAATGAGACTTTAATAGAATTTGGTTGTTTCTCAACTTGACATTTTCCAGTAATTTACCATGTCTATATTTGGTAGATGGGTTTTATGCTTATACATAATACTAGAGTTTAGCATGGGATAGAAGTTTAACTTTTATAGAAAACATTAACCTTGGAAATTGTTTGTAGACAGCAACTTAATGCAAGAAAAGTATTATAGAAATAATAAGAATTGCAATGGAACGATCTTACTCGAATCTGTAATCAATAGAACCACATGGCTTGACGTAAATTTAAGAAGTATAGGAAAACAATGTTTTCATGTGAAAAGACACTATTGTTTTTACACTAATCAAACTTATAATTTCAAGAAGTTACAGGCTGTAAGTTTCTCTACCAAAGATAAATATCGAGCAGCTTGATACTCAATTAAGTAGTATGATAATGTATAACAACCAAAAGTACAATCAGTATAATGTTGCAAGATATACATATAAAAGTAGAAGTTACTAAAAAACTAAGATTACAAGTTTAGAGCCACAGTAAGTATCCGTACTGTCGCTACGTACGATTAAGAAAGAAACTCAATCGTCTGAACTTCGTTTTCAAGAAAAACTAAAGAAAGCAAACTGTTTTTACCTCACGGAAGTTGTATGGAATTTAGTAGCTTATTTACCAAGCTTATTATTTGCAAATAAAAACGCTTCTGGATACTTTATGAAATTAAAAATGTTACTCGTTCGATCATACCTGCAAACCTGTAAGATTTAGTAAACTTTCTATGTCATCATAAATGCTAAGTAAGCCCAGAGTTCAAAGTTAGATTCCACCTACTTGTGATAAAGAAAAATCATCAGTAAACTGAAATAAAACAATACACAAGTAAACCTTATTCATGTTACAAAAAGGAAAGTGCTTAGTTAACGTAATTGGGATTATGTAATACTAATCATTTGATTATCCTATTACTACTAACCATTAGTTGTTAGTAAACCATAGTTTCATCATTTTATCGTATCTCAAAATTTTAATTTTTTGTGAAAATTTGGGGTTTTGACAGGTTTAGTAATTCAGACAAACGACTGGTGGATCTATTGGAGTACCCACCAATATGCTGCTTCAGATGTCTTAAGGGCATGATGAAGTGGTCCTGACACTCTGTGCTGATGAAAACACTCTATGTTGATGATGATGATGTGGTTCTAACACTCTATGTTGTTGATGATGGTATGCTTTTAGCACTATGTGTTGATGATGATGATGTGGTTCCAACATTTCTATGTTGTAGATTATGATGTTTCTCCAACATTTCTATGGTGATTATATTCATGTTTCTCTAGCATTTCTATGTTGGTGATGATGATGTTGTCTCAACATTATATGATGTTGTTGCTGATGTTCCAACATATCCATGGAGATGACATGGATTCTAATCTAGCATTTATTTGGTGACAATGTTGTTTTTAGCACTAGCATGCTAATGATGTTGTTGTTGTCCCAATATTCACATACTGATGTTGCAGATGATGATGTCCCAATACTCACATTCTTATGATGATGATGATTTCCTACTATTCACATACTTCTGTTGCAGATCATGAAGATGTTCAAGTATTCACATACTAATGTTATAAATGATGATGTCCCAGTACTCACATATTGATGATAATTATGATACTCCATGATGATGATGTTCCGCAATGATGATGTTTAGTGATGATGATGTTCTGTAATGATGATGTTCCATGATGATGATGTTTCATGATGATGATGTTCCACAATGATGATGTTCTGTGATGATTATTTTTCACGATGATGATATTCCACGGTGATGATGTTCCATATGCTTATGATGTTGTTGTTAAAATACTTCCTATGACATATAGATCCACTAGTTAGTTGTAAAACTGTAGTTATTGTTGTTTTTGTTGATTAACTTCCTTGTTAAGAAGGGAGTGTTGAAATAATCTAACTGCAAAAGATATTATATTTTTTTGTCCCTCCCTTCCGGAGATGTTTTTCCTCCGATTAGGGATTCCATTTATGTAATTGTTCCTGTAAAGTCTTGAGGTAAAACCTACGTTGTAATTCAGGTCAATAGTACCCAAAAAATAATTATTAAAATGTACCCTATTGGGAAGATGAATTCAGCCCTGTTAGGTTATTAGAATTCACAGTTTATGTGTATAAATAGATGAGGCACCCTTTTCATTTGGGCACACTCACAACTCAAGCAGGTTCACTAGAGAGAGAAAGAGGAGTTCATTTGGAGGAGGAGAAGTAGTCTATCTTAGTCTTGTTCTGTTACACTATACTTAATTGGATTCTATATTGAGGAAGTTTTGATGGGTTTTCTTCCCCATGATGGTTTCCCGGGATAAATATTTGTGTCTTCTTTGTCTTGTTGTGCTTGTCATTATTTCAATGATCTTCTTATTATTGGGCATAAATATTTTAAAAATATAATAGTGCTTTAGCATTTTGAGCCTAAACGATTAAAAAATATCTCTCTTTCATTTGATCTTGTAATATTCCATTCTACTCATCTTCCACTGTTAGATATTTTTTAAGATCCATGATCTCTACTTCTTCGATATTTAATTGAGCTAAAGATTTTCAAGTTCTTTGGAACTGATTTTTTGTTAAGTGTGTTAGTGGATGGGGACATATTTCTTGAGCTTCTAGTCTCTTATATTCCAATTCTTGATTCAAATCTTATAACACTTTGATTTTATGCTCCATTTTTAAGAGTTTGTCCATCAAATTCTGATTTTCATGTTGCATGGCTTCAAGTTCATCGATATCATGCTCTCTCAATGGCATTCTAAGCTTTCCTTTTATTTATTTAATTTCAACATATTTTTATTTTATTAAAGATTGCATTGGTTGTGGATCATGTGATTCAACTCCCAAAGTAACAACCTCTATTGTCAAAGAAATCCCCTTCATCCGTCCCTTTAAAGAAGCCTCCAAAATGTTACTGCATTATTTGACAGAATGACTGAGAGTACATTTGCAAAAGTTTACTCTAAGATATTTGATCCCTGTGCTCTTGGTAGATCCCCTTTTAAAATAGATACTTTTCTGGTTGTTTACTCAGACATTACACTATATCTCTTGCACATTTATTTATATCAAGATTTGTTGGAAATGCTTCACAAAACAAATATAGAAAAACTTTCTTGTCAGTATCTTGAATGCAATAAGTAAGGAGCGAGTTGAAAATCGCAGAGAGAGAACCTTCATTGGGATTGCTTAAACTTTGTGCTCAGCGTTCGGGATAGTAAGATTTCAATGAAAAAGACGTTATTCATGAGCCATGAGATTGTTACAGATTATGATATCGAGAACGAGACGAGTTCAGTGCACCATTTATATTGAAACACCTATAGATTATGATTTCAATATTTAGTCGACATAAATACTACAAATAAGAAAGTGTCGTATCAAATGGTAAGTATTGTATTTAATTAACATTGACATTCAGGTGGTGATAAATCAAAATGATTAGCTTGCTAAACATAAGACAAAATAGTCAAAGATATCGCAAAATTATTTTTGGTAAAAATAATGATGCGCGGTCATGCACATTATAATATTTAAGAATTTGTGGAAAGTTGAGTCTATTGCATGCATAGAAAAGGTATGCTATCACTATAGTACATAACAAACTAATTAGAGTGAGATCTCGTCCCAGCATTTGTAAATACTTTCGAGCAGTAAAAATAATCCTCCGTCGCTTTGCTCTGAGTACTGTACTCCATTTCTTCATCATGGTGGCTTATATTATCATTCAACTAGAAGGAGAAGGGCAAAGGTAAACACCATTTTCTCCAATTAAGGTGACCCTGGTCAATAAATGGAGCCTGAACAATGGAATAGCCCACTCCAGCCATGGCTAAAGCTTCAATTGAAGGCATATTATTTCTACTATCTATCCCAAAGCACCCTAAAATCAATTTTCTCAATATATTCATTTCTAAGCTATTATTTGATAGTTGTGTCTCTCTGCTCTTTGCTAAAATCCCAGTACTCTACTGTCAAAGATATCCCCTTCATTCGTCCCTTTAAATAAGCCTCCAAAATGTTACTGCATTATTTGATAGAATGACTAAGAGTACATTTGCAAAAGTTTGCTCTAATTTGTCGAGCCAAATTGTAAGAGAGTTGTGCCATCGGAGTACATGTTAGTAGTTCCAGTGTTTTGTGGAATATGTAGTAGTTAATTGTTACACAGCACTCTAATGTCATCAGGGCACTATGGCAATTAAGTGTTAGTGTTTGTGCAATATTGTGTAATGTTCCGATTTAAACGAAAAATGAGATTTACATTGATATTATCGATATTATTTATTACTATTTATAGGATTAGTACATTTATGTGATCAAATGGTATCGATATTATTTATTATAAATATCAATATTGTTTATTATTATTTATAGGATTAGTACATTTAAGTGGATAGGGATTAAATGGTTAAAAAACAGTTAGAAAAAGAAAGATATTTTTTTTATTCATTATAATATTCTAGTTAAATAGGTTCAACTCTGAGTTATATGTAGTACTTAAGTGTTACACAGCACTCTGATGTCATCAATGCACTATGGCAGTTAAGTGTTAGTGTTTGTGCAATATTGTAAATGAAAAATGAGATTTACATTGATATTATCGATATTATTTATTATAAATATCAATATTCTTTACTATTATTTATAGGATTAGTACATTTAAGTGGGCAGGGATTAAATGGTTAAGAGATAGTTATGAAAAGAAAGATAATTTAATTTTTTTTATTCATTATAATATTTTAGTTAAATAGGTTCAACTCTGAGTTATTTATGCTTATAACCGGCATTATTCTTGTTATCTATTTATTTTTATCAATTATTAGCAATTATCAACTTCCTCCTATCAACAATTATATATATACACACATTCTTCTTGTTATATGCAATGAACTCTTGGTCACCCATTCATCAACTATGACTTATCCATGCTTAGATACCACTTATCCATTCATTGGCTACCACTTATATATCTATATATATATATATATATATCTATATATATATATTCTAATTTTGAACTACTGACATAGAATCAATCTCTACAGTCTTAGTGCATAGATAAAAAAACATAGGTGGTAGTCCACCCCAAATCTCAAATAAAACCATCTATGGGATTAAATATGTTAATGTATTTTCTAAGAAACCAAAACTTAGGGAATTTAAGTTATTAAAATCATTGGGATGGGACTTGGTTTATGCCATACCAACCTTCAATTAGTTGGATTTTGGGTGTCTCCTCACAACTAGCTCAACTCTAAATAAAATTGAACTTAAATCTTCTTATTCAGAATACTCACACCCTAAATAAATAAAATAACAAAAATTAACTCAATCTACAATATAACTAAAAAATAACTTAATAATATAAAATGATTTAATATAATAATTGGTTATTTCTTTAATACATGTGGCTAAGATTTATATTTAGGATTTTTATAAATATTTTTCAACAAAGTTCTTACTATCAATTAAGTCAACTATTTCTTTGTCATAAATGTTTATAGTTTTTTATATATATTAAGAAATTATATTATTAAAAAAAAATATGTATGGTAATAATTAATTATAGTTTTTTTTTTGGAATAGGTTGCTAAAAGAAAATAGCCAAGACCTAAATTATAATAAAAAAACATTTTGTCCACATGACTTAAAGTTTTACAAAATGAATGAGAGTTTGCTTGACAAAATTTATCCAAAATGGAAATATAGGCACTATTATCCTATAAACCGATCTGGTAGCATAAGAAACACAGAGACATAAAGAAAAAAAGAAAACAAAATAGACATGTGTTGCTTAGACTTCTAACGAGCAGAAGAAACATCTTGTTTTTTTTAGGAAGACCACTTACATACTTCAATGCTTGAGAAATAATGATGGGTGAACCAAGTGAATGGGCTTCCATATTTGGGAACCATGATAAAATTTCCAATAGAGTTTGTTTCATGTGTGCTTGTTACTTTGTGTGAAACTTGAAATCTCTTATATCACTTCTCATATCGAAAATCAGTTGAATGTCCTCTTTTCTAGATGCATGTTGTCAGTTCCCTCACATCAAGGGTAGTGTTGGCCTTTTCCCCCCTGCAACCCAGGTTCAGCCCCCTATATTTGGCCAGCACAGCAAAGCCCAAGATATCAGCCCGACGGAGCAGAGCCCAGCTGACAACACTTGCAACATAGATGTCATCTCACCCGAGATATCTCAATTCTTATGCGTAACTACTAGAACCATGTTTTCGCATTTTGTGTGGGAGGGTGTTTAATTCCTTGGCCCTGCGCCAAGGTTTCCAACAAAGACCGAGAAGGTGGGTTGGTGGTTTGCACTTTAGATATCAATACAGAAGTATTACTCGCCCTTATTTATGTCATATTACACAAATTCATAGTGAACAGTCATCACCGATCTATTCATTACTTGAAATACAACATTCATATAGTCATCTCTTTGAAGTACAATAACCGATCGATCATCAACACAGTAAATATGCACTTGTCTAATCTATTCAACATTCATACACATACACAACATGTAACGTGAAAACACATTCGGGGAAAAACCACAAGGTGCTCTTCATTTGGCATTGGCATGAGAAAATAGATGCACCTTTTGTCAGTACCTAAAGCTACAAACTCTGTTCAATATTGTTGGTAATAACTCCCGATTCAATGTATTACATAGCCAAATGAAAAGATTTATACATTACAATGTGGCGGTTGAGAACCATCTGTTTCATCTTCCTATGCATCTATTCATATCCCTAT
>LPNX010204165.1:5089-32070 GCA_001517045.1 Pseudotsuga menziesii | reverse complement strand
TTTTTCAATCAATGCATGAAAGTATTTGAATGTTTGAAATGCTTCTGATTTTGTCTTTAAACAGTATGTCCAGCACATTCTTGAGTAGTCATCAACAAATCTCATAAAATACTTGTTCCCATTTGCTGAAGGGGTTGGCATTGGGCCACACAAATCAGAATGTACTAACTCTAATTTCCTACTTTCTCTGAAATTAGATTCATGGAATGGCAGCTTACTATGTTTCCCTAATATACATGCATCACATTTATTCTTCTCTTTAGGAATGGTGGGAAAGCCAAATACACCATTATTTCTCAACAAACGAAGACTGTTATAATTTAGATGACCAAATCTTGCATGCCACAATGAGCTAGATGACATATTACCTTCTCCATGCTGAGAGAGGTAGGCATAGTTCTGAAATCTTGCGGATGAACCCTTGAGCTTCAGCAGCTTCCCATCTTCATATCCAGTCATGATGACTTGGTTGTCAGAGGACTTTCTTATTTCAACGATTCCATCAAACATGTGGATGGAATGGCCTTGCTGTCGAATCTCCACCAAGGACAGTAGGCTTCTCTACAACTATGGAAGATAGAGAACATTCTTCAACAAGAAATCAGGGAATCCAGGCATCTTCAATCGAATGGTGCCCATTCCCTTTGGTTTAATACTTGACTTATCTGCAAAGTAAACTATACCATCTATTGATTCATTAAGTTCTTCAAAACAATCTTTTCTGAATGTCATGTGTGATGTTGCACCAGTATCAAGAATCCAACAATCTTTGTAAGATGAAAGAGAAGTCATTTCATTTAATCCAATATTACAATGTGCAACAATACAAGAATCGGAATATTTATTAGCATCTTGGTCATCTTTCTTCTGGTTATGCTTGTCTTTGATGGAGTCCCATGAAGCCCAACACTGATCTGATGTGTGCCCAGTCTTTCCACAATGCTTGCACTTTGATCTTTTTCTGGAGTTGTTTCTGCCCCCTCTGCCTTTGAAATTTCTTCTTCCTTGTCCTCTCTCTTTTCCGCAATCTCCCTTGGAAGGGTCTTTGGATTGGTCTTTGCCAGCTAGGGCAACACCAATACTAGATGCCAATGAGAGCATCTTTACAACTGTTAGTTTAATTTACAATAATGAACTTGATATGACAAAGAGAAATAGAAAACAAATAATAACCTTGCAGGTCTACAGTCTCTGCCAAGGTGAATACAATGCAAGCTTCAGGTGAGCATACACAAGCTTCTTCAGTATACAAAATATATCAATCACGAGCTTAAGATATACAACAGCATTCCTTTTTATACAATATGTGGAGGCACCAGAAGCTAATATATTAGTGTGCAAATGATATAAGTGCACAAAAATCAAGCACCAAACTATATACCCTGCAAAATCAAGTGATTAGCAGCAGCAATTATCAGCAGCAATTGTCTGGATCGCAGCAACAATCTTCACATTCAGCTCCACACAGCTCCACTCAGGCAGCTCTTCAACTTGGTCGCAAATGTGATATGCTGATAGGTATTATGCAGTCTTCAATATATGATATCAATCACACATAAGAATGTCTCAAATCTCAGCATCCATTTCATAGTCTCAAATCGCAGCATGCATTATATCAGTCTCCACGCTCATAGCTCACAGAAATTGCAGCATATATCAGTCTCTCAATGGTCTCATATATCACAACGCAATATTATATAGCTAGCTCAAAATGCAGCTATCTCAAATATATATGAGTCACAAAATATATCAGATAGGTCTTCAACGCAGCAAGCATTAGTTCAACACAGATATAAGGCGTGGTCAAGCACGCAGTAGCTCATTCTATGCATTTTAAACTACTGAATATTTACACACATTCAAACTTTTGCAGCTTCTGTCGCAATAGCCCGTGGAGACCTGGGCTCGTATCCCACCAGCCAAACCATTCACGCAGGTGCACAACTTCACGCAGGTGCACAACTTCACGCAGCATGCTGATGATGACGGTGTAGCAGGTCGTAGCAGTAAAAATATGTAAATTTTTACCTTCACGTTGGGAATGGCATGAATCTTGAGGCTATACAATCTCTCTACGCCAATCTTCTCAGCTTCAGCAATCTTCACGCAGCTCTTTTCATTCAATCTCCAACGCAGCTTTATATCTCCAGCAAGCATTATTCCTCCAGGTCCATCACGCAAGCGGCAGGTAGTCTCCACACAGGTTCACCACGCAGTTTATTCATGTTGGGTTCACCACGCAGGCAGTCCGTTCAGAAAAATTAGGGTTTCTTTTGAAAGTCACAAAGAACTTGTTCACTCAGGCAGTCTCACTATATATCAACACAGTATATATCTTCAGTCCAGATTCGATCAACAGCATGTATTATATACCATCACCACCAACAACGGTCTTCAAGTCTTCCAGAACGCAACAATAGTGCGCAGTCTTCAATAGAACGCAGTCTCCAATAGTGATACTAGAATGCAACAATGGAATGAATTGCAAATTATCCCTCTTGGTAGCAACTGAACTCACAAGGTAAAAGGCCACATCATTTTTTCCACGGTAAGGCAAAGTCCACCCAAAAACTAGGAACATATGAGCAGATTGACTAGTTTGAAGTCATAAAAGATCAATATTATCACTTGCAAGCTGATCAATAGTGAAAACTCATCATCTCAAGCAACCATTTCCCCATTGATACACGACACAACTCCGAAGCACTATTCTTCTTTGAGAATCTTCTCTGGTTCGGGAAGATATTTCAGTTTGCGGGGAAAAGAGTTGGGGAATAAATATAGGGATTTCCAATTCGTTCTTAATTCGAGGTAAAGAAAAGTTGGTATACAGACTATTAAAGATTGTTCCTTATAAATGAAATATCAATCACATAACTCATGGAGATATTGTTTAGGAAAAATCGAAGGTATCACAACGTCCAGGAAACTAACAGGTCGCAACTCACGCTCACAATACATGAGCAGGCTCATACAACAGCCTTTACAACACAGCAGGTCATAGCCCACCAGAAGAGAGCCCACAAAAAATTAGGGTTTAAGACAAATTCTAAACTCCCTCATGAAAATGCAGCAGAAGAATAACTCAGGATTAGGGTTAGGTATTGCATGCACGCAGAGACTGGATTTCTCATGCCACTGGCAGACTGATGTAGCAGTCTGGAAATGGAATGGACTGGCAAGTAGAATGACAATGGACAGAAATGCAGTAGGAGTTATGGCAGATAGCCTTGCTCTGATACCACTTGTTGGTAATAACTCCCGATTCAATGTATTACATAGCCAAATGCAAATATTTATACATTACAATGTGGCGGTTGAGAACTAGCCGTTTCATCTTCCTATGCATCTATTCATATTCCTATTTATTATTTATTTACAATAATCCCTAACGGATTATATTCTAACAAATATATTCTCCTCTATCTCTACAGACTTCTTTTCCCTCTCATGCCGAGTTAAAAAAAATATCACTGCACTTTTCTCTGACTATACATTATGTCTTCATTATCGTTATGATAATCACCCATATTATTATTCACCTAAAACAACCAATGACATTTAAAATTCTACTAAACTCTCTAAGGGTGACATTGCTTAATGAATGGATCCTGAAGAATTTTATGGTCCACTCTATCCATGACTAATGCTTCAAGGTGATACATTATGATCCTATTTCTTTAACGGTCAAATAGTTCACGTGAGAATGAAGGAATTTATTTTTGTATTAATGGTTTAAGACTTCCTCTAAAATATTTTCCTCCTTTAATTATTGTATTGCATAATCCCTCAGTGTTTGGGACTAAATGCTTCTTGGTCAATATCGTGTTTTCTTGCATTATTTATTATGTTCTATCCCTTACACCTAAATCATGTAACTCATTCCAAGGTCTTCAATTAAAAAATATAACTACCTTTTCCACAACCAAGGTTTTGTCTCCTAACTCATCCCAAACAATATTGATACCATTTTGAATTTGTTGAGCCAAAGTTTCCTCGTCATGAAACACAATGAAATATTTCTATCTTTGTGATATTATGGCTTGATATGATCCCAAGTGACCTATTTATCCTATATCAAGTAACTCTTTCCAATTTGCTCTTTTTTAGCTAGTTCAATATTTTATTGTACCCATGTTTGTTGAAATAATGTAACAACAGAAGATATTATATTATACTCAAGGAGATGCTTTTCCTTTGATTAGGGATGTCATTGATGTAATTGGTCATGTAAATTCTTAAGGTAAACCCTTCATTATAAGTCAGGTCAATAGTACCCAGAAAAGAATTATTAAAATGTATTTATATGTCTCCTAGGACAAGTCGACCATGTTGGGAGGATCAAGTCATCCCTGTTTGATTATGAGACTTCACAGTTGATGTGTATAAATAGATGGGGTTCCCTCCTCATTGGGACACACCCACAACTCAAGTAGGTTCACTAGAGAGAGAAAGAGGACTCCATGTGGAGGAGGAGAAGCAATATATATTAATCATATGCTCTTACACTGTAATTGGTTGGATTCTATATTGAGGAAGTTTTGTTGGGTTTTCTTCCCCATGAGGGTTTCCTGAGATAAATATTTGTGTATTATTTTTCCTATTGTGCTTGTCATTATTTCAATGATCTTCTTATTATTTGACATAAAAAATTTAAAAATATAACATGGTAATAGAGCTGACCTGAAAGAAGAAATTATGCATCTATTTTTTTCCGTAGTACAAGAAGTTAGGGTTTGTTATTCCAGAAAAATACCTTGTCAAATCAACTAAACTATAAGGTGAGTTCAACTCACCCTAGGAGTGTGCATCTTTATGTGGTGGCAGAATTCAATTCCGAATATTTTCAGTTTCAATCGATCACTATTGTCAGGACGAACTAGGGCTTTAGATTTTTCAAGGATCCATCTCAAAATTTGAGAAAAGCAAGATACATTTTAGCTCACCTTGTGGAGGTGCAACTTTTCCACCATTCATTCTTAGAAGTGTTCACAAAATTAGGGTTTAACCATCAAACCCCAGGCCATCCGGAAGGAGGTTCCAGATGTAGTCCTCAAATTGGTAACTACTACTTCCTATATTTCCATTTGAGGTTGTCATTCCTTGACGATGACAAAAGAAACCAAAATCTTGAAGGAACAGAAAATTTCAGAGCATGGAAGTACAAAATCATGCTCATCCTTGAATAAAATGACATAAATGCTACATCAAAGAAGAGGTTAAGGAGCCAAAGGGAGATGAAGCAAAGAACAAGCACAAGAAGGGCATGATAAAATCCAAAAGGAGTCTTCTCTGATTCGAGCCCATTTCTGGCATCTTATTCCAGGAGTCTTCCCAAAAATTAGCACTTTCACCATTATGAATCTCCCAGAAGCAATGATCCTACACCAAACGTCTCCCTCCCACCACTTTTCGCCAAATTGGCGAGCCAGGCAGATCCATATTAAGATGGACCAATTATTCTTTGGGTTTGTCTCTGGCATATTTGATATGCCAAATCCTAGCCCAAGGTTCTTCAGTATATTTAGACTATCTCCACCATACTTTAGCTCCTTGGAATTCCACCATGACATTAGGGTCTCTAAGCCCTAGACCCCCCTGATCCTTAGGTTTGCAAATACTATCCCAACTGACCAGAGAAAATTTTTCTTTGGCCTCCCTTCCTCTCCAAAGAAAGTTCCTTTGAATGCTCCTAATTTCATGAAGAACCTATTTGGGAGCTGAAAGAATCGAGAAAAGGTAGATTGGCATAGCCCGAAGCACAAATTTGACTAAAACCAGCCGACTTGGAAGGTTTAAAGGTATAAGAACCCAACTAGAGAGATTTTGTTTCATACAGTCGAGGATCTCTTACAATGATGCTTTTTTCAACACTCCCACCCCCAGAGGGATCCTCGGATATTTAGAGGGAATCACCCCATGAGAAAAACCAAGGATCCGAATAATATTTCTCTGCATAATTGGAGAAGTGTTTAGAAAGAAGTCCTGGGACTTATTGGGATTGGCGGCCATGCCTAAGGCCTTGGAAAAGAGATTTAAACTGTTCTTGAAGTTGTGGGATTCTTGGACTAAAGGGTTCCCCATGAGCATGGTATCATCAACAAATTGTTGATGAGTTTGGGGATCCATATTTGCATGGATCTTGAGTCCCCTTAAATCCTCGTTCCTAGATTGAGTCTGAATTGGGCGACTCAAAACCTTGGCCATAACAATGAATAGAAAACGAGATAGCGAGTCCCCTTTCCTGATGCCCCTCGAGGCCTACAAGACTCTATATGGGGAGCCATTCAAAAGGATGTTGTAAAAATGAGATGTTACTAGCCCCATTACCCATTCCACCCATTAAGGGTAGAAGCCATAAGCCTCCAACATATTTTTTTATGTATTATCAGTTGAGTTTATCATAATACTTCACTATATCCAGTTTGATCATCATGCCAAGATTTCTGGAGCTCTTCAAGGAATGTATCATTTCGTGGACTAGGATGACCCCATACAAGATCTGTCTCCCTTCCACAAACCTCGATTGCTTCAGGATAATGATCCTAGGAAGGAGGGGATTCAAGTGATTAGCTATAACATTTGAGATAATTTTGTAAATAACATTACATAAGGCTATGGATCTAAATTTGTCCGGTCTATCTGCACCAATCTCTTTAGGGACTAGAGCGATGAAAGTGGCGTTGAAATATTTGAAAACTCCTCTCTTTTTTCTGGATTCCTCCATAATCTCTAGAAATTCCCCCTTGACTGAATCCTAGAAGTGATGAAAAAAATTCAAAGTAAAACCATCTGGCCTTGGGGCTTTCCCCGGAGCCATCTGATGTCTGAATTCCTCCACCTCTTGCATAGAAACAATTTTAACAAGCATCTCATTTTTTCCCTGGTCACAGTCCTAGGAATTAGGTCAGTGATCCTATTTATAGCTCTGCTCTAATCTCCACCATCTTCTTTGAGAATATCAAAGAAATGTTGGGACAACTCTTCCTCTATTTCCCTCCAGGTTTCCACCCTGCTACCATCCATCTTTCTGAGCTTGTGGATTTTGGAGCTATTTCTATTCTGGATGACCGTGTTGTGGAAAAATTTAGTATTTCGTTCCCCCTCCTAGAGTCATCTGACCCTATCCTTCTGTTCCCAGAAAACCCTTTCCTGTCTGTCCCTGGCCTCTAACTGACCCAGAAGATCCTTCTCCTTAAGCTTCATGTGATCATCCCATCCTTCCTCCATCCCATTTTTATTGATGATATTGATCTCACTTAACATCCTTTTCTTGTCCTCAAAGATATTTCCAAACTCTTCCCTATTCGATGTACAGATTTTGGCCTTCAGGATTTTGAGTTTCTGCTGGAAATAGTACATAACTGTACCCATGGGGGGGCCATCTCCTGCCACCACTGGTCCACTAGCTCCTCAAAGACCTTATGCTCCAGCCAAAATTGCTCAAATTTAAAAAGCTTGCTCAAGGAAGAGTTTGACCAATCCCAGTTGAGGAAAACAGGCTAGTGGTTAGAACTTGCAGCAGGGAGAACATATGTTCGTATTTCTCCCGTACCATTAACAATATGCTCAGAGACCAGGAATCTGTCAAGAATCGAGGCCACCAAATGATCACCCCCTTATTTGTTGTTCCAAGTGAACCACCCATTCCCTTTTTCCATATCCAGCATTAGACTTTGGGTCAAAAAGTTACTAAAGGCTTCCTGAAACTTGTCCAGGGATCTCCTACCCCCTTTGTTTTCCCCAAGATTGGAAATGATATTGAAATCACCTCCAATAACCCAATTCCCAGCCTCAGAAAGAACTTTGACCCATTCCAAGCAAACTAAAAAGGCATGTTTCTTGGGGAAAGCACTCGGGCCATAGATATTCATCAGCGCACCTTTAGAGCCAGAGCTCGGGTGCCTAAAACTTGCTATAATCGTAAACTAAGTGGAATTCTAGTCCGTGAGATCCACAGTATTTGGGTTCCATAGGATCACACAACCACTAACCATTTTGACAGCATCAAGAGCCACAAATTTACTCCCTTTCTAGATTTTCTCCCTAATTTTTTCCATGGTTTCAGAATTGCACTTAATTTCTTGAAAGAAAAAAAAATCTGGTTTCTCTAGTTTAATTTTCCTAGCTATAGATTTCTAGTTCCTAGGGTGATTGCACTCTCTTATGTTCCAGGATATAATCTTCATTGGAAAACATTTTTAACTTCAGAGAAGGCCTCCCGGATGGTGGGGTATTGACCTGATTCGATGAGCTTCACTCCTACCTCCGCTATTTGATGTTGGTTAGTATTCCTTCCTCTCCAAAGTTCATCTTTTGGGGTTTTCCTTTTACTACACTTTTGTGTGCTAGGTTCAATTTCCAAATCCTGGAGAGCTCCAATCCTGATAATTGCCTCTTGGAGAAGTTCTATTTTCCTTCTAGAAACATATCCCTTACCTTTATTTCCACATTCAGCCTCAATTGCATCCAGATCAAGTTCACCCAGTTCCATGATGTCCACCTCATTTTCCTCCATACCTTCTGTAGGGACACGGAGCTCTTCTTCCTTTGACACCTCCAAGAGTTGATCAGGAAGTTGCTTCTGAACCTCCTTTCCCTTGATGATTCTGTCAGCATCATCCTTCTCTTCCAAAGATTCAAAGGGGTTAACCAACCCGGGGTCATTACCCACCTGACCTTTCCTAGATTTTTCTTGGCCTCCTCCTCTACCTTTTCTTTTACTCTTAAACTGAGAAAAACCTCCCTGATCTGGCTCTCCCTTGTGACTCTGGTTAGGGGAGGTCGATTGTTTTAACAGTAAAGGGAAATTCCTTCCAAGGTGGCCATATTCATGGAAATGATGAAAACAAAAGGGTAGTTGTTCATAGTCTATAGGTTGAATCCATTTCTCATCCTCCCAATTCAGGAAGATAGCTTCTGGAAGTTCCTTCGATAGATCTAGAGAGACACATATGCGAGCAAAAGTAGTATACCATTGAGACCTGGTTTGCTCAACCACCTTGACATATTCCCCAAGGGAGTTTCCAATATCCTTTAGAGTATCTAGATCCCAAAATTCACTGGGTAGTGAAAAGAGGCAAATCCACACCGGAACCACTGTTGCATCTTCAGTTCCTGGGTTGAATCTTTCCTTCCAGGGTTTGAGATAAAGACTAGCTACGAAAAATAAGTACGGGCCTCCCTCCAGGATTCTATCCATATCTTCCTGATTAAGAAAGATAATGGTGAAGAATCCCTTGGCCCCTAGTTGCAGGTCATAATGGCCTTTAGAATTCCAAACTAATTGAATCCATCGGATCAGGTTCCTCTCCTTAGGTTAGATTCCCACAAATTTCCAAATTAGGGCAGTCTCCTTCCATAGCTCGATCTTTCCTCTTATTTCCTCTTATCATACATGAATATTCGGGATAAAATGAGACTTTGGAAGGTAGACGCCTAAGAAATCCACATTGCACGACCCATCCCTGACCTTCCTACCACTATCCAATCCCACCATCACACCCTCAGGCTCCAGGCCTTGAGGATCTCCAACATCCATCTGCATGTGCACCAAGGGCACCAGGCCACCCCTCCGTACCACCACACCCGCGCACCGCGCACATGCCTGCACGGACCAGACTTGGGGCACGAGCTCCAAAACAAAACCCCCAAAACCCTATTTACATAATCAACATGTCGCTCCAAGAACTCGAGCCCTCTCTCGTCCCCAACATTGCAGTTGCAATCTTATTTATCCAAAATCCTACCTTAGTAGTGAAAATTAATGAATAAATTGAATTTGAAAACACCCCTACCAAAGTGACCCTTATCAAATATTTATTTTCCTATTTTATAGATATGAACATGGTATTGTTTTTTCTCGAAGAAAAGAATGTCAATTAGATTTATGGGTCCTTAAGGATCATTCTTTGTACATTTATTAATCCATGAAGGTATATTCATAAACTTGTGTATAGATTTAGGCCCCAACTATATTATGACGCATTTAAACCATAGGGTCAAAGCTATGGGATATTGGTGCATTCACCATCTCTATATGCATTTTGCACCAGTCTAGCATAAGATCCTACCTAACATGGGAAACCATAGTCAACACCCTCTTTACATTTTGGTTCATGTTACACCTCTGAGCTACTACAAAATTCTAGCAAGGCTAAACATAGAGCATGTTAGATTTTTATCATTAAGCTATCAATACATTAGGATCTTTAACTAAGAGAATAACAAGCACAACAATCAAACATAGGAGACAATGAAAACAATGTTTATCCTTGGGGAAACCAATAATGGTGAAAACCCTGCAACTTCCTCAGATATAGAATAAGCACCAAAAGTAAAGCCCCAAAACAATAAGATGATCTCCCAACAGCAGTAACCTCTTTCTGTCTAGCCCCAATGTCTTCTCCTTCCTTAACTATGCGCTACACTTGAGTGTGTATGAGGTGTGTGATAAATAGAGAGGCCAACTCTCTATTTATACTAATTCCTGACTCGATTAAACCCTACTAGGGACGACCTCACTAGGAGAGTCTAATAACCCTAGTGCCTCGTAATTGTGTGGACTTTAACCCTTAGCCAATAGGAGGGTTACCCACAATGACTTAACATGACTTGTTTACATTATAGAACTTCCCAATAGGAACATCGGGTCATGACATGACTCAAGTACATCCCATAATAAACATCGGGTTACAATACATAAGAAATACAAGTGAAATACATTTCGAAGTTACATATACATCAACACTCCCTCTTAACTAGGAAGGTATTCTTTCGACACAATTTTTAGCACAAGTCTTCTTCTCTGTATCATCTGGATCATCATTGAGTCCCCGTCATCTTCAGTTCATATTCATCTTCAAGTCATCTTCATCATCGGATCTGGATCATCATCACTGGACATCATCACTAGATCTGGATCATCACTCGATCTGGATCATCACTGCTGGATCATCACTGAATCATCACGGGTGATATCTCTTGATTCTTCTTGTCATAGGAAGTTCTACAGAGCCAACCCTTTTTCATGCTATATATACATCTACAGAGCCAGTCCTTTTTCATACTGGATGTATCATCACATAGAGCTAGTCCTTTTTCATACTAGATGTGGCATCCACTCAGAGCTAGTCCTTTTTCATACTAGATGTGGCATCCACTCAGAGCTAGTCCTTTTTCATACTAGATGAGTCTTCACAGAGCTAGTCCTTTTTCATACTGGGTTTGGGTTCCATCCAAAGCTAATCCTTTTTCATACTAGATGAGTCTTCATAGAGCTAGTCCTTTTTCATACTGGGTGTGGCATCCACACAGATTTAGTCCTTTTTCATACTAGATGTGTCTTCATAGAGCCAGCCCTTTTTCATGCTAGATGTGGAATCCACACATACATCTGAAAATGGAAGGAACCAATCCTCTCACCATGTCTGAAGGGTACATCACTTACATCTGACCATGGAAGGAAACAATCCTCTCACCATGTCAGAAGGGCACAGCACAGACACATCAGTTCTTCTTGGGAGGAATCTCGATCTGGAGAACACCAATCTTCTCCCTGAAGTACTCAAAATTCACCCTAGCCAATGGCTTAGTCAACACATCAGCTATCTATTTGTCCATTGCAACATACTGGAGCTTCACTTCTCCTCTCTGCACCATATCCCTGATATAATGATACTTGATCTCGATATGCTTCGACTTGTCATGGAACACCAGGTTCTTTGACAACTTCACACAAATGTGGTTGTCACAGTATATACAAGTAGCATCTAACTGGAGATCAAATAAATCAGACAATAGCTTCCTCAACCATACTGCCTCACAACTAGTTGAACAGGTTGTAACATATTCTGCTTTAGTTGTACTTAGTGCCACACAGGATTGCTTCTTGCTAAACCAAGAGATCACACCTGATCCCATACTGAAGCAACACACTGAAGTGCTCTTCCTATCGATGGCACTACCTGCCCAATATGAATCAACATAACCCTCTAGGCTAATCCTTTGATCAGTCTTATACTTGAGCCCATAATCAACCGTACCCTTCAGGTACCTTAGAATATTCTTTGCAGCAATCAACTAAACATGTCTCGGATTTTTCAAGAATTGCCTCAAGGTGTTCACAACAAAGAAAATATTTTGTCTCATGTTTGCTAGGTACATCAAGGACCCAATCATTTGACGATACATTGTGGCATCAACCGACTCTGATGAAGCATCACTCAATAGCTTTAGGTTTGATGCCATAGGTGTGGTTAATGCCTTGTAGTCCATCATCCCAAATCTCTTCAGGATCTCTACTGCATACTTCCCTTGTCCAAGGAAGATTCCATCTGTATTCTTCCACACCTCCATACCTAGAAACTAATGCATCATACCCAAGTCCTTCGATTTGAACTCGATAGCAATCTTTCTCTTCATATCAACAATCAACCCATCCATACCTATTACAAACAGATCATCTACATATAGTAGGAGCATCACTAGGTTTCCGTCTTCAACCTTGAAGTAAAGATTGGAATCTGCTTTACTCTTGGTAAATCCCAAACTGGATAGAAAGCTATCAATTCTATCATACCATGTTCTGGGTGCTTGTTTCAAACCGTACAGGGCTTTCTTCAATCTGCACACATGAGACTCCCTGTCATGTGTCTCAAAACCTAGTGGTTTCTCCACATACACTTCCTCTTCCACTACACCATTCAAGAAAGCAGTCTTGCCATCCATTTGGTGTATCTTCCAGTTCATCACTGTAGCCAGAGAAAGTACCGATCTAATGGAAGTGTATCTGGCTACAGGTGCAAAAGTTTCTTCATAATCTATTCCTTCTTTCTGGGAGAAACCACGAGCAACAAATCTTTCTTTATATTTTTCAATGCTACCATATGCAACATGCTTGATCTTGTAGATCCATTTGGAAGTTATGATAGACTTCCCTTCTGGTCTTGAGACTACATCCCAAACATCATTCTTCATGATCGACTGATACTCTTCGATCATAGCATCCTTCCATTCTTTCCGTTCTGTTGGTTCTTCATAATTGGAAGGTTATTTATCGATGAAATCACATAGTAATGCTACATACCTGGAGCAAGATCTGGTCCTCTTTCTTTCTCTGTGATTCTCTTCTGGAGCCCCATATCTTTCTGCACCTTGGATAATTTCTCGTACCCAAGCAAGTTTCCTCTTGTGAGGATTCTTCTCCTGAGGTGGATCTACATGTCTTTGTGGTTCTTCAAATTCTTGATCTTCTTCATGAATTTCTTCATTCATGGTTGTATCATGAGTTCTGGATGCTTCATCTTCTTCAGTATCTTCAGCAGGTCTCTTTCTAGATTTGTTGTAAGCTGAGTCTTCTTCAAATGTTACATCCCTGCTGATGTCAGTCTTCTTGAACCCTGGAAAGTATATTCTGTAAGCCTTCAAGCTTTCAGAGTATCCCATGAATATCCCCTTCTTTCCTGAAGGATCTAAGTTTTCCCTCTTCTCTTTTGGAATGTGTATGTACACTGTACAGCCGAATATTCTGAGATGGATGAATTTTGGTTTCTTGCTGGAGAAGACTTCTTTAGGAGTCTTGTTCTCGAGTACTGTGTGTGGAGTATGATTTTGTACATACACCGTTGTTCTAGCTTCTTCTACCCAAAGATGCATAGGAAGATCTTGATCATGAATCATTGCTCTTGCATCTTCCATGATAGTTCTATTCTTCCTTTCTGCAATCCCATTCTGTTGTGGATTATACTAGTGGACAACTCCCTCTTAATCCCTGATTCTTTGCATAAGTATTTGAATTCATTTGATGTGAATTCTCCACCATTATCTGATAAAAAAGTCTTGATCTTCTTTTCAGTGTGGTTCTCGATCAAGGCTTTGAATTCCTTGAACTTGTTGAATACTTCATCTTTGTTCTTCATGAAGTAAATCCATGTCTTCCTAGAAAAGTCATCAATAAAAGAAACATAGTATGCATACCCGCTTAGAGAACTTAATGACATTGGACTGCATACATCGGAGTGGATGATTTCCAAGATTCCTTTTGCTTTTCTCTTGCTACTTGGAAATATCTTCTTTGTATTCTTTCCTTTCGCACATCCTTTGTATACCCCATCATGTTTTGCTTGAATTTATGGAAGACCTTCAATAGCTTTGCTTGCAAGTGGTAGTGCTCTATAATGCACATGTGCAAGCCTTCTGTGCCAAAGTTCATTTGGATCTATTATGTCATGAACCAAAGCTTGTTCTAGTTGACCCTTCAACTTGTATGGGACTCCTTCTTGTTCCCCAATCACTATTGCATTGTCAAAATTCTTTCCCTTTGGCCACATAAGAACTTAGCCATCTACGAAAGCAACCCTCATACCTTTTGCATCCAATGCAGATATGGAGAGGAGATTCTTCTTTAGTCCCGGAACAAATAATACATTCTTCATCTTAATAGACTTTCCAAAGTCCAGTTTTTAGGAGGATTCAACACTACCTTTTATTGGATACTAGTAGTCATCCCCAAGTTTCACCTTGTGAGGTGATTCATGTTCAGATAGTTTCACAAATGATTCTTTGAATCCCATCATGTTCTTGGAAGCACCACTATCTATGAGCCAATCATTGCTTCCATGTGAAACAGTTCCTATGAGAGTAGAGATCAGCACATATTCTTCATCACTTGAAGAATCACTTTCTTGTCTGATTCTCTTTGTGGAAGGTTCATCATCCTCAGCAGCATGAGCATGATGTCTTCTCTTGTCTCCCTTCTTCTTCTTTGAATTTCCTTTGTTAGGGTGGAATTTGGATATGTGACCTTTCTCATCACATGTGTAACATCTAACAATAACCCAATATCTTCTAGAGTGATAAGGCTTACCTTTGGAGTGATTACGGTCCCTTTTGGTTTTCTTGGTGTGGGTTGTGAGAGCTTGATCTTCACTTCCCATCTTTTTTTCTCAAGCTGCTATCTGAGCTTCTTCTTGAGAGCATTCTTCCCATAGTTTGTTGAACTTGACTAACTTCTTTCTGGCACAGATCCCTTGAATGAAGGAGTCCCATGATATAGGGAGACCATTCAAGGTGTTCATCACAATCTCTTCATTTTCCACTTCTTCATCTACCACTTCCAGTTGTTCCTTGATCTGAGATACCCTTGTAAAGTAAGACTGGATGGTCTCAGCATTCTGGATCTTTACATTCTTCAGTTGGTTTCTCAGAGTCATCTTTCGGTTTACGTTCTTCCCTTCAAACAATTTGGTTGGGTCATCAAACATAGCTTTAGGTGTCTTTATGGAGGAAACCTGTGGTATGAGGTGATCCTTGATAGAATCAGCAATGATTCTCTTTTCCATAACCAACTTCTTCTTTATGTAAGGCCTTAGCCTCATCTCCTTCTGGAACTGGAACCTCCTCACTGATATAGGAGTCCAACTCATTTTCTTCCAGGACCAGGGAGATCCTATACTTCCAGGCTCAGAAGTTATCAGCTCCCTCAATATTTTCATCAAGCTTGGTATGATGAGACATTTGAAACTGAGAACCTCAAATGGAAATACAAAAGATTTAGATCTTACTAGGTCAATATGTCGGATTTGGATTTGGAGCTGAAATCCTGTAGTGCTAGTTCAGTAGCAAATTAGGGTTTTTCTTTTTCTGGAGTTCTGTCCAACCAAATGCTTTGAATTTGATCCCTAAATTCGATTTTGGGGAGGATATCAATCCAGGCTTGGGCTCATTGAAAAATTCCTCTTCTGTGAGAAGCCCTAATTTTCGGCAGTAGTGTTGGGTCCAAAACTGAAAAACCTTAGAATTGGATTCTGGTTCGACAGAAAGATGCACCCTAGGAAGGAGAGTTATTCCAACCTTCTATTCCTGAAAATATATGGAGAGAGATCCACAAAGTAGGAAGCCCTATTTCCCGCAGCTGCACAGTGTCTTCTTCTCAGGTTAGCTCTGATACCATGTTAGATTTTTATCATTAAGCTAGCAATACATTAGGATCTTTAACTAAGAGAATAACAAGCAAAACAATCAAACACAAGAGACAATGAACATAGTGTTTATCCTTGGGGAAACCATAAATGGTGAAAACCTTCCAACTTCCTCAGAGATAGAATTAGCACCAAAATTAAATCCCCAAAACAATAAGATGATATCCTGACAGCAGTAACCTCTTTGTGTCTTGCCCCAGTGTCTTCTCCTTCCTCAACTATGTGCTACACTTGAGTGTGTATGAGATGTGTGATAAATAGAGAGGCCAACTCTTTATTTATACTAATTCTTGACTTGACTAAACCCTACTAGGAGCAACCTCACTAGGAGAGTCTAATAACCCTAGTGCCCTGAAATTGCGGGGACTTTAACCCTTAGCCAATAGGAGGGTTACCTGCAATGACTTGACATGACTGGTTTACATTATAGAACTTCGCGATAGGAACATCGGGGCATGACATGACTCAAGTACATATTGGAATAAACATTGGGTTACAATACATAAGAAATACAAGTGAAATACATTCCGAAGTTACATATACATCAACAGAGCAAGGGGTTAAAAAAATTTGTAAGTATAAATTGGGTGTATTGATATTTGGATTTGGTGTTTTTGTCCCCCTATATTGGTCATGGAGTGTTCCCTTGGTTTCACTATTAGAAGTACATGGATTTTTGGCATAGTTGATCGACCATTTGATGTTTGAATGTGTCCTCCATGCAAGGATTTCTTCCCACAGGTTGGTGTCTGGAAACTATATGGGTGAACCATTGGGCCATATGACCACCTTGGCTTTTGTTATGTAAGGGTGATTTTGTTTTGTAAAGGGATGTTTTCCCCTATCTAACACACCTACTTTAACCACTTGGACCTATTTTAAACCACTCAAAAACCACTCTAGCCTATGACATCATTCTTCCACTAGATGTGCCTACAAGTTGGAAAGGGGGGTGTTGAGGGACAATCATCATTTTGGGGTGGGTTATTGTTGGAGTAATTTTCCAACTTCACATATTTTATTTGGGATTAATAGCCTCATTTACCACTTATCTGAAGTATTTTCACTCAAACATGTGCTTACATCATCGACATCTCATCAGTTTTAGTTATCTGTGCCTCCTCCTTCATTCGAGGAATCTAACTAGGATGATTTGCATGATTAAGGCACCCTACTCAATCAACTGGGAGAATTTTCACCTAATTTTCAATTAATTGGAATCATAAAAGAACCCTTTTTCCATATTTGACTTAATTTCACCTAATTTCAGTTAACTGGAGATAAGAAAGGCACCCTCACCTAATTTTTGGCATTCAGTTGAGTTATTTTTAGTTAACTGAAGACAAAAAGGCACCCTCACCTAATTTTAGGCATGCAGTTGAGCTCTAACTTATTTAGACTCATTTTAAACTACCTATGATTCTGTTAGATTCAATTATGTTGCAGTTAAGTGGTTAACTGATGTTTCGAGTGGTGTTAACATACAAGTAAGTCACTCTCATGAATTCAATTTGAATGACCTCCCTAGGATTCTTATTTCTTGTCCATGCATGCCATTTTTTACCATTGTAAACTATCTTATGAGTTGATGATAATATATTATAGATGCAAACCTTTTGCACTAGTAATCTGGAACTCATTGATGTAAAGATCCACATGGATCTATTGTAACAGTTTTTCTTGTTTTCCATATTTGTTGTGCTTGAATTTTATATGGTATTAGAGCCATAGAAGGACAAGGAAACTCTTCTATAGAGTTTTACATCGATATTTGATGAATCTTGAGCAAAATTGCTAAAAATTATTCCAACACTACACTAGAAGCAAAACGTTTTCCACATAAATTCTGGATAATTTTGCATCTGTTTTTTCAAGCTTTCGTGTTAAACTATGCCAGGTGTGATGCAACTTCAAAAGTGCAGTTTGTTCGACCTAATTTTTTTTGTGATTGTAGGTATTTGAAAAGCCTCCAATTGCATTCTCTATAGCTAAAAGATGGACTCCTTTGCAAACAATATCCTTACTCCCTTCAATTATCATCAATAGAAGGAAGATACAGAGATCATATTGTGCTCCAAAGGACTCTATAGAGTCACTATGGGCATAGAACTAGAGCCTAATGTAGATGTAAAGAATTCCAAGCACATGAGTAAGGTTGATCAATCTTATGGTTTTTTATGTCTCAGTATTTTGAAACATATTATCTTCCATCTCAGTGTATTGAATGCTCCCAAAGAAGTATGGGAACAACTTGCAAAAATCTTTAGCAAGAAGGATGAAATGAGGGTTTATTAGTTAGAGAATGAATTGATTTCCATCAATCCTATAAATTTTGAAACCATTAATGATTTTTTCACCAAGTTCAAGCATTTGGTGCTTCAATTGAATCAATGTGGTGAAGAGAAGAAGGATGACCAGTTGATTCTTTTAATTCTTTCAAAACTAGGAGAATGTTATTCACTGCTTCTATCTACCTTCCATACGGGAAAAATAACCATTCCAAAATGGAATATGTCATCCTTGAATGCATTCATTGAGTCCTTAACCAATGAGCATGACAAGATTGTTTAGATGGGGTCCATGAGGTCCTCCAAGGATCAAGCCATGTTTGTTGGAGGACCCAAGGCTACGAGTGCTAAAGGAAAATCAAACCAGAAGGATAAGACCAAGATTGATCATCCTAAGCATATGGAGAAGACCAATCAGTTAGATGAGCCCTCGGACTCAAATAAATACAATCAAAAGGGTAAGGAGAAGATAAAGTGTTCTTATTGTGGCAGGAGATTTCATCCGGAAAGCTCATGCATGAACAATAATATTTATCAGATGGCCCTTCTCTTTGATAATAACAATATGACTCTTCCAGATGGTGCAAGGAATAAGGACAATGGATATCAAAATCATCATCCTAAAAGAGGTCATCCACTCATGACAAATGTTTTGATTTCAAATGCTCTTTTCATGGATTCAAGAGCTTCGAATCATATGGTTGAAAGAAAAGAATCTTTATCATCATTGGAACCCAAAAGTTGCATCTCCATCCACATATAATATGATTTACAAATTTCATTGAAAGGAAAAGGTACATTTCCCCTGGAACATGGAAGTTTTCAAAATGTTTTGTACATCCCTTCTCTAACTTCGAACCTGCTTTCTGTGTATAAAATGACACATACCAGTTTTCCAAAGAAGGTTGTATTTAGAACTAATGATGTTTAAATTTCTGAAATAGCCATTATAAATATCATTGCATTAGGAAAGGCAAATCATGTTGCAAAAACATATTGCAAAAACATATGAGTTTTCTAATTTTGTGCCATATTCAAATCCAAGTGCCCTTCTGACTCATGGAAATGAGGTTAGAGGGCTATGGAATGAGAGGTTTAGGCACCTTAATTATAAGTTTTTTCAGCTGCTGCAAAATAATTCCATGGCTGAATTCCCTCCAAACATCAAATCCTCAAAAGGAATATGCAAAGGTTGCATAATTGGAAAGCATCCTCAGCACAAGTTTGATCGAGACAAAGCTAGTAGAGCTTCTTGTATTTTGGGGATGATTCACAGTGATATAAGTGGTCCATTACTAAATAACTCCATGAATGGTTCAAGGTATGTTCTCACATTCATTTATGAATTTTCCAGGTTCACATGGGTTTGCTTTCTCAAAAACAAATCAAAAGTGTTTGAAAGGTTCAAAACTTTCAAGGATTCTGTTGAGACTTCCACTGGGAGAAAGATAAAATATCTTAGATATGATAATGATGGAGAATATATAAAATCAGATATTCTTCAACTTTGTGTGAACAATGGAATCCAAATCTAGCACACACTCACTCCCCTACACACCTCAGCAGAATGGTGTAGTAGAGAGTAAAACCCGAGCATTGAAAGAGATGAGTACTTGCATGCTTAAGTCGAAAGGTTTGGATTCAAATATTTGGTATGAGGCCATGAATTTTTTTGGATACATTCAAAATATATTTCCATTCTCATATATTAAAGGTAAAAGTCCTTTTGAATCCTACACTAGTCACAAGCCTGGTGTGTCTCATCTCGGGGTTTTTGGGTCTACTCCATGGGCTAGAATTTCACTTGATAAGAGAAAATATTTGGAACCACAAAGTATTGAGTGCATCCTCATTGGATATGTATAAGAATCCAAAGGATAAAAATTCATGGACATCATATAGAAAATAATATTCATCGAGAGGAGTGTTTGATTTGAGGAATCGCTTCACAATCTACAACTAGTGGAGGAAGAAACAGCCAAATTGCTTCCTCTTTCATAAGAATATTCGAGAGATGATATTGGAAGCTTATTATATGATATTTCTAATATTATTTCTAATATTAATTAACATTAATAATCAGGTTCGTATTCATATCCAAATGAGCCCCCAAGTGGGCTGAAAATAATCTCACATATATCGGTTCCAATATTGGAAATCCTGTCGATCCAAGAAGAACCTGAGAAGAATTTCAAAGAGCAGGTATGGATCTTTCATATGCTGATCCATTTATTTCCAAAAAAAAATTATGATTATTTTGTTAGATCCAAAATAATATTACCATTCCCACCATGATCCAAGATGGCAAACTGCTATGGATGAAGAGTACAACTCTCTTCAGAAAAATGCAATAGGGGAGCTAGTTCCTCTCCCACCTAGGATGAAACTGGTTCAATGAAAATGGGTCTGCAAAAAATAAAAAAAATAAGGTTGGTGGAAAAATGTTTCTCACAATTTCAAGGTGTGGACTACACAAAAACGTTTGCACTGGTTGCAAAAATGGACTCAATTAAGCTAGTTCTGGCAATTTCTGCATCCAATCACTGGAAGGTACACCACATGGATGTGAAGAGTTCCTTTGTTCATGGGGATATTCAGGAAGAGATATACACAAATCATCCCAAAGGTTAAATATCACATCCAACACTTGTTTGCATATTAAGGAAATATTTGTATGGTTTAAAACAAGCCCCAAGAGCATGGTATGCAAAGATGGATTCATTTATTCTGTCACAAAAATTTGTGATATGAAAATAAGATCTGAATGTGTATCTACAGAAGCATGCAACTGATTTTATGATCAATGTACTTTATTTTGATGACCAATTGATTACAAGAAGTGGTCTTGCTTCAATCGACATAATAAAAATTGCTTTACACCAATCATTTGATATGAGTGATTTTTCTTACTGAAGCAATTTCTTGGTCTCGAAATCACTTAGAATTTTGATATGATCATGATCTACCAATAAAAATATGCTTTGTACCTGCTAAATAATTTCAATGTGGCAGAATGTAAAGCTACACCATTCCCATTCCTTTGAGGAATCGGTCTTGAGGATGGTGATTCTACACCGTTGGTGGATTTTACACTCTACCAACAACCGATTGGTAGTCTTTTGTATCTGACACATTCTATGCCTGGAATTTCTTATGATATAAATGTTGTGTAAAAATAAATGCAACATCGCCATGATATTCACTAGAAGGAAGCCAAAAGGATCATACAATATGTGTAGGGCACGAGACATTTTTGCATTCACTATGTTGCAGATTCTTATCTTGACTTAGTTGGATTCACTGATAGTTGGATTCACTGATTTAGATTGGACAGGTGATAGAATTGATTAGAATTACACTACCATTTATGTTTTCATGTTTGGTACAGGGCCTATTTGTTTTTCAACAAAAAAACTACGCAACCATTTCCTTATTTTTTGCAGAGGCATGGTATTGAGGAGCAGTTAATGCTAGCATTTATGCAGTTTGGTTGTAGGGTATTCTAGTTGAGTTTGATATCAGTAGCACCAATTCTACTGCTATTTTTCTTTACAATAAGAGTGGTATCAAGATATCTACAAATATAGTTCATAGACACAAGGCCAAGCATATCGAGATCCACATGCACTACATCTGAGAGCTCATGCATGGCATAACCATTGTATTACAATATTTCCCTACAAAAGAGCAAATTGCAGACATCTTCACCAAGAGATTCATTGAGAAAAAATTCTCTTACCTTTGTTCACTATTGGGGGTGATTTCTACCATGGTGAGGACAAATTAGATCCTTCAATGTTCACTTTAAGGGGGGGTTTTCTTTCCCACTGGGGTTTTCCCTCTTTCCTCACTTAGATTTTCAAGCATTTTTTGGATTACTTATGTACAGGGTGAGTCATTTATCGGGGCCTTCTTTTTTACTCCTCCACGTGATATTATCTTAAGGGGGGTGTTAGAGTCATTTTTGAACTTCTCGTCATTTATTTGGGTTCTAAAACCTAATTTGTCACTTATCCTAAATATTTTGACTCAAATATGTGCTTATATCAACACCATCTCATATGTTTCAGTTATCTGGGCCTCCTCCTTCATTTGAGGAACCTAACTTGGATGATTTTCATGTTTAAAGAACCCTACTAAGTCAACTAGGAGAATTTTCACCTAATTTTCAGTTAATTGGAGTCATAAAGGCGCGCTTCTGTCATATTTGACCTAATTTCACCTAATTTCAGTTAACTAGAGAGAAAAAAGGTTCTCTCACCTAATTTTTGGCATTCGATTGAGTTATTCTCAGTTAACTGAAGATATAAAGGTGCCCTCACCTAATTTTAGGCATGCAATTGATTTCTGACTTAGTTAGACTTAGTTTAAACTACCTCTGAGTATATTAGACTCAATTATGTTGTAGTTAAGTGGTTAACTGATGTTCCAAGGGGTGTTAACTGACAAATAAGCCACTCTCATCCATTCAATTTGAATGTACTCCATAGGAATTGATTTTCTTGGCTATTCATGCCATTATTTAGCATTGTAAACTATCTTCTAAGTTAATGATAACGTATTACTAATTCAAACCTTTTGTTCTAGTATTTCGACACTCATTGATGTAAGATCCACATGCATATGTTGTAACTATTGTTCTTGTTTTCTCGACCTAATGTGCTTGAATTTTATAGTTAGTTGGGGCATGACGTCCCCCATTGGATCACTACTTCATTAAGTGAAGCCTCCCTTTAATTTATTTTTGCTATTTTTGGGGTAAATCCCTGAGTTATGAGAAATTTACCCTAAAATAATATTATTTTATTATTAGACTTGTCAACTCAAAATTGAAAAGTTGAGGATGAAAAGATATAAATAGACATCCTCTCCTCATTGTAAAATCATAATACAAGGGTTCTAATATGTATTATTTTATCTTTCTCATACTTTTTAAGCTATTGATGTGATGCACACTTCTCTTGGGATGCTCTTCTATGCTTGGAGGTGAATGATGGAATGTTTTAGGGCTTTATTTTGCACATGCTAAAGGTTGATTCTAGAAGAGTTGGTAGAAATCATGCACAACTGTGACCTAAGGTATTTTCCTTGTTCACTCCTTGTTGACTGTTGGCAAGCTATGCTCCTTGATAGGGCATTAAATCATGATTTTATGGTTCATTTTCATGGTTTGTTAAGTCCTTTTCCCAACATTTTGTCAACTTTTCGATGAAGAAAATGTCTTCCCAAGGAGATGTCTACTTCTAGTTAGGACCTTGGACTTCCTCATTTTCCTTAGTTAGGATCTCCTACCAAACCTTATAAGTTGCTAAGTGATGCCGCATCTTGCAAGTGTTCAAAAACGTGTGAAAGACATTCTTAGAGAGGGACATTGTTCATTGATCTCTCAAATGCCCTAAGGTTTAAGGCAATAATTATATTCCCTATATTTTCACAAGATCTATTTACTTTTACCAAATTCTTTGTATTTTATTTACATGCATTTATATGTTAAAAAAAATCCAAAAATTTAGAAAATTTGAGAAACCCTAAAAATATGAAAATTCAAAAAACCAAAAAATATTTGGAAATTGGCAAATATGGTTCGCCCATCAATTTTTACCAAGTAAATTTATGTGGGTTTGCTCTTCCATATGTCATCATAGAAACATTCACAAAAGAATTAGATGATTTACAAATTGTATTAATAAGGTGAAAATGAAGAATGGTAAACTTTTTTTGAAGTTCAACTATTCTATTTTATTATAATTGCTACTTCTATGCAAATATTGAAAGGAAAAATAAGAAAACAAAAGAACTGGTCACAATTTGGTGGTAGCCAAAATCTTGTTACAATTTTTCTTATGGTGTTTGGGATTTTAGGAATATGAAGTCATATTTCCGTCCATATAGGTTTCACTCAATTTTGATAATATGGACCAAACACCTGATTGGTTGTGAATAAAATTTCTCAAAAATGCATTTTGAATTTGTAATTAGAGTTATAACTTTTTTACTACAAAAATAACATACTCTTAGTAAAACATTGCTAATCATAATAAAATATTACTAAACTTCTTTTACTATAAACATAAGTTGTTTCCAATAAAATAGTATGCCATAAGGTTTATGATTTGGTCATAATCAACATAGATGGATCTTAACTATGGATCTATGAAGTGTGAAGAGAAAGTAAATCGTTTAAGGAATAAAATCTTTTCCTAATTTTAGATTAACTTAAAAAAAAAATTGCACCTCTAAAGATTTGATCCTTTAGATCCTTCTTTCCCTATAATAAAGACAAGTTAAGATGGATCTACATCTACATGTTATTTTATATTATTTAAAATAATACTATACTTGTGATGCATAATAAATCCAAGTTAAGATTAGTCTACACTCTTATACGATTGTATATTATTTAAATATTGGTTAAAACATTTCTAAGTAACAATGTTTTTGTTGTTTGAACAACCACTCCAAAATAATTGATTATGAATGCTATTTAATTTGAATAACAATGAACATTTTAATTATGCATTATTTGTCTCTTTAAATCTTAGTCATAATCAAAGCTTTTGCATAAATAGAAAATGACATACTTTTAGGGACACAACATTCAAAGCTATGAGTTACTCATGGGTATGAACTAATACATCTTTTCTCTAATTTTTGGATTATTTCTTGAAACATATTGGCATAAAATAACATGTGGATTACTGGTTTAGGGACAGACTTTAATGCCTTGTTCCTTTTTCTATACGTGTCTTTGTTCCTTCTTCTATATGTCACATTTATAAATCCTTTAATATTATGTTATCTCACAATTCAAAATTCAGATCCAAATCTGTATTTAAAAATTTTGTAGAACCATTTGTTGATGATTTATGATGAAAACCTTTTTTTTTTTGAAAATTTAACCACATAATATACATACAAATAGAACATCTAGATAGTTCAACTTAAATAATAAATTTTACATCAATAGTGTTTATATTTTAGAAATTGGGTTGGAGTAGCAAGTATGTTTTTCCTAGATTGTAGGAGGATGAGACAAGTTTACTCTCCACATTTATTTTATGGGAGTTGTTTCAACTTCAAATAAACAATTGTTTAAAAAAAAGAATATTAGTGCATGCAAAACTTGTAGCTAAGACCTAGACAATGGGTGATTACAACTATACATAAAGAATGTTAGTAACAAGGAATTTGTTCATAACAAGTAACAAGTTAAGTGGTTATGTTAGTATATATAAGTTTGAATAAAAAAACACCATAGATTCATCTAAAAGGGGATTTACTAAGTTCCCAGAGGGATCAATAGCGTGGAAATGGTGACCAAATGTGTAATACAATGTTTATAATTTTAGTTTATACTGTAAAATGAGCATGGAAGGAGTTACACACCTTTTCTATAGTGGGCTATAAAGTGCACTTCTTTGATGCAATTAAGACTCTTTAGACTATTAAATCCAAATAATGGATGATGCTAAGGAAAAGCGTGTACTAGACAAAGTTTCCCTATTAAGTACCACAAATCAGTTGCCCCAATATGTCCCCACAAAGGTGTGGCTCTAGGATCGCCTATCACAATATGTGGGGCCCTGTCCATATATGAGGGGCTTGTTCCCACATTATTCCCCATCCTCTTTTAAATACATGAAAAAGTGGCTCAATAACTAGAGAAGAGGTTTAACAAAACAAAGATTTTGACTTTTTTTTGTTAGATTTTAGTTGGAACTGGTAAATTTTTTTTAAGGAAATCTGAATTTTGTGATGTTTTAATAGGGATTTTGAACTTATAAATAAATTCAATACAATAAAAATCCAAAAACCTTCAACACTATAAAACACAAAAAAACTTTAAAAACCCAAAGACATTTTCTTTTTACATATTCTAGGAGATTCCATCAAAACAATAACAATATAAAACTCTTAAAATAGTCACTACACTATAACTAAAACTTGGTTCACTAAACCCGGGGCTTGACGCAAAAATAAAAAACTATTTCAACTTACTTTTCACCAGATAAGGGGAGGTCTATTGGTTGGGCAATGGTTAGGTGTCTTTGTGTTTGATTGTGTGTTTGTGTTTTTCTGGCTGATTGATTGTGTGTGTGTTTTTCTGGATGCTTATTCGTGCATGGCACTCTCTCTCTTGGACATTTGTTTATATCAACATATGGAACAGCTATTACAAAATCATGGTTGGTCAATAAATGTAACCTCCACATCTCTGAGTGTTGCTGCATTGTTTGACAGAATCGTTTACTCTAATTTACTCTAATTTGTCTAGTGAAGTTGTAACAGAGTTGTGCCATTAGATTACATGTGAGTAGTTCTAGTGTTCATTTGTGGAATATGTAGTAGTTATGTGCTACACAGCACTTTGATGTCATCAGTGCACTATGGTAGTTAAATGTTAGTGTTTGTGCAATATCATGTAATGTTCCGATTTTATAAAAAAATGATTTACATTGATATTATCGATATTATTTATTATTATTTATAGGATTAGTACATTTACGTGGACAAGGATCAAATGGTTAAGAGATAGTTATAAAAATAAAGATAATTTGAATTTTTTTATTATTCATTATAGTATTCTAGTTAAATGGGTTTAAATCTGAGTTATTTATGCGTATAACTGGAATTCTTCTTGTTATCCATTTAGTTTTATCAATTATCAACAATTATCAACTTCCTCTATCAGCAATTATACATATATACACAC
>LPNX010204143.1:0-33143 GCA_001517045.1 Pseudotsuga menziesii | reverse complement strand
AATATTTTGTTTATTAAAACTTTTTAATATTGATTTTTAATATTTTAACAAATAAAAAAAATATTATCATTTGATCTTATTAATATTTTGATTATGTGTTAATAGTAGTTACTTAATTCATGTTAGGGCACCTTTGCACAAAATGGGGAAATATTAAATGTTTATAGGGTAATATTTAGGTTTAGGGTTTTAGCAACTTTAGTTAGGACAACAAAAGTTGAATACTATCCTCTTTGGGTTAGGACAACTTTAGTTAGGGTTTTAGCAACTTGAATACTATCCTCTTTGGGCTCATGTTCAAAAGATTGCAAAATGTGGAGGTGGTGGCTCATGGTGATGGCAATGTACTCTGTGCAAATTGTCGTATAAGGGCTCCTACCCAAGAGTCAAAGCACATTTCTTGCATGAAACAGGAAAGGGTATTGAAGGCTGCCGAAAAACAAGTGACCCGAGTGATAGGAGGAAGTATGAAATTGAGCAAGATGAGGCTGTTAGGCTTAAAAGAAGACATGACCAACATGGGAATTCTTTTGTTCAACCTCCAAAAATTGAGCCAAGGACTGTGCTTAAAGCAAGGAAGAGGAGAGCAACTCAATAACAAGTACAAGTACCAAATGCCAAAGGGACTTCTTCAATGCAAGAGAGCAGAATAGCCAAGTTGGTGAATGTTCAAGGGAGAGAAGAAGCTGACACAAGGGTGGCTAGGGCCATCTATGCTTGTGGGATACCTTTCAATGTGGTTTGGTCTCCTTACTGGAATGATCTCGTGCGGGCAATTAACACAGCTCCTGCAAGGTACAAAGGGCCAAACTATGAAAAAGTCTGAACTAATCTCCTAAAAAAGGAGAAGGATCTTGTGGAGGATATCTTAGCACCGATTCGTGGTTCATGGGGTAGCTCTGGAGTTACCGTAGTCTCAGATGGATGGACAGATACCAGGCGTAGGCCACTGATAAACATCATTGCCAGTTCTCCAAAAGGAGCAATGTTTCTAAAGGCTGAAGATAGTTCAGGGGAGGTGAAAGATGCTCAATTCATTGCTAATGTTTTAATTAAAGCTATTGAGCAAATAGGGCCTTAGAAGGTGGTGCAAGTTATCACGGATAATGCACCAGTCTGCAAAGCTGCAGGTTTAATTGTTGAGAGCAGGTTTGATCACACTTTTTGGACACCTTGCATTGTCCATAATCTAAATCTAATCTTAGAAGAGAGAGATAACAAAGTTCTATGGTTCAAGGAACTCACAGGGCAAGCAAGGGAGATAGTTAAATTCATCACCAACCACCACCAATCTCAAGCCATATTTTGAGAGTATTCCAGATTGGAGTTGTTGAAAGTTGTCGAAACAAGGTTTGCCTCCAACTTCATCATGTCGCGTCGTCTTGTTCAGGTGAAGCAACCATTAGTTTCTATGGTGGTGAGTCAACATTGGGCTGAGTGGAGACAGGCAGATTCAGAACGGGGAACTATGGTGCATAGATTGTGCATTGACGAGGAGTGGTGGAGCAAGATAGATTTCTTACTCAAGTTCACAACCCCGGCATTTGACCTTCTTAGAAGCGCTGACATAGACCAACCTTTCTTGGGAGAGGTATATGATGGCATGGATACCATGGTTGAGAAGACTATGGAAATCATTTCACGGGAGTCTCCTCAGCTTTTATTTATTGATGTTGGTTTTGCTGATTTGGTACAGAAAATCATGGTTGACAAGTGGAACAGCTTCAACACTCCATTGCACACTTTAGCACATGCATTGAACCCAAGATTTTATGATGACCAACTCATTGCTCAAAGCAATGGGAAGAGGAAGGCACCCCATCAAGATAGAGAGGTGGCTAATGGAGTGAAAAAAGCCCTTATGAAAATATTTCCGGCTCATCTACACAGACAAGTGAAGGAAGAATTTGCTAGTTTTGTCGCAGGATTGGATGATTATTCAGATATATCAGCTTTGGATGAGAGAAGCACCATGACTCCAGTTAGGTGGTGGGTTTGTCATGGAGCAAATGGTTTGCATTTACAAACACTTGCCATTCATGTTCTTTCACAGGTGGCAAGCTCTTCATCTGCAAAAAGGAATTGGAGCACCTAAGGCTTTATTCATTCTGTGAAGCGCAATAGGTTGGGTTCACAGAAGGCTGAGGATCTTGTTTATGTGCACTCCAACCTTCGCCTTGCATCTCGTAGGGGTCCAGAATATAGCAGTGGGCCTTCTAGAGAATGAGATGTGGATCCAGAATCTACTGACTTGGACATCTCTCTTGCTTCCCTGAATATTGAGGAACCTAGAAGTGGAGTTGGCCTTGCTTCTTCCACTCAACAATCCACTATTGGATGTGCTTCTTGTTCTATTTTTTAAGAGTGTGAAGATGAGGCCGAACATGATGACTATTAGTCTTTGGGCTTCAGCTCATGTTTTCTTTATATGTTCTTTGTTCATGTTGATGTAGTATTCTACTTGTAGCCTCGTATATAAAGGCTGATTTTGGAAAGTAGATATATATGTATTAGCGGCTTAGCCTCATTTATGAAGGCTGTTTTTTGGCTATTTCCACTTGCATTATGGAATCGTTTATGGGTAAAATCATTGTGTTGTTTTTGGATATTACTACTTGCAATATGGAATGATGAATCACTTATGAAATTATGAGTAAAAATGTTAAATGTGATGTTGAATTTAATCTATATATATATATCGCATTTCCCCGTTTCCTAAAATTTGGGGGGGTCACGTTTCCAATGCGTCCCCGTTTCCCCGTTTCGTGCAACTTAGGTATAATGTATCTTTAGGTCAAGTGTGTTTCTTTAATATGCATTCGTATGCATTTGTACATGTGTAATCCAACAGTCACAATATGTTCTATACAGAGTGATTGAACAGTTCATTCTCACCTCAATCTTAACAATCATTGATCTGTGACTTACCATGTCATGTCCCTTTTTTGGAATTTTGGAGAAAAGTGCAATTCGGGCAATTTTTTAGCTTTCCTAGTCAAGACTGTAGGGGGTTCCAACTGACTGCAAAAGGTCTCGAACTTTGAAGGAGATGGTATGGTGAGTCTTACAACATCCCAAAATTGTAAAAGGACACTTTGGATCAGATTTTATACGTCTACAACCTTATTTGGGGTTGATGACAAAAAGACCAAAATTACTAGGAAATTGTGATGAAATCCCCCCTAGGGTGTATGCCAACTGGGCTTCCCAAATCATGTACGAACATCCCAAATTTGTAAGAAAAGTATTGGGACTGATATAAGACCTCATGGACTGTCATTAGACATGGTTAATAGTTCTGCAAACTTGTTATAGAGTTCCACATTCGTTTGATAACTTTCAGTGAAATTGCTTATGGGGAAATTGCATAACTAGCTCGATTTTGACATATGAAAGGTAAAGTTAAAGGCTCACATCAGAATGTGAAATATAGAGACCATATACAAAAAAAACACTGCTTCCCCAACAGTGTTAATCACCATATAAATCCCCTCATACAAGTCTTAATCCTTTTGGTGTTAGTGAATTAGTAGCATGGAATTGCAAGAGTTTCACATATGGATTTCTTGGATTTCGACCCACAGACCATAGGGACACGAAATTACAGAGTAAGACATCATATATGGTTGTCACAACATCATCAAACTCAGAGAACATCCCTCATACAAATACGATACAAGACTCCTTCAAGATTGAAGCCAAAGTCATGGAAACTAATGATTCAATTGCATGGGAATGCAAGAGTTTCACATATGGATTTCTTGGATTTCGACCCACAGAGCATATGGACATGAGATTACAGAGTCTTGGCTAATATATTGCTTCCTGAACATCATAAAACTCATATAAAAGTTCTCATACAAATCTGATATAAAACCACTTCAAGATTGAAGCCAAATCCATGAAAACTAGTTATTCAAGAGCATGGGGAATGCAAGCCTTTCATACATGTATTTCTGATATTTCGACTTACAGAGCATATGGACATGAGATTACAGAGCCATACATCATACATCAGATCTTTGGCATCAACTATCCTCATCAAAGCACAAACACCACTTCAACAAGTGTGCCATCAACATGAGAGTGTGGGGGAATGGAGAAAAATGACTGAGAGAGTGGGGAGATAGATGAGAATTTGATTGTATGGCCCTTAAACCTGCAAATAAAACTCCTTAATTAAGCTCCCATGAGAGGTCTAAAGGGCCTCTCTATCAACCAACTTGGAAAGGAATCCAACTCCCTCCAAATTGGTTCACAAGCAAGGAGAGTGAACACTCACCGTACAATGGACAAGCAAAAGCTCTCTAAAATGCCAAAGGCCAATTAACAAATGATCCCTTCCTCATGACATCCTTTTATTAACTTCATGAGGCCTCCTAAGGTCGAATTTCCCTCCATGGGATTCCTCCAACTCATCTTAGTGGTTTAGTAACTCTCATGACACTTGTCTTCCTATTCATGCTCCAATTCTTTCCCCAATTCAAATGGTTGCCTCTTAACTCCCAAATTAGAGCTCTTTATGGCTATTTTTTGCCTTGTAATGTCAGATTTGTCATATGTCAGAAATCAGGTCTGAATTTGTCATACTTGTCATAGAATTGTCCATCATTTGTTGTCATAGGGTGCATAGAATCTCCTTCCAAGTGGCACGCCTCGTCTTCTAGTCTCTTCCTCTTCCATGGGAGTTACCCTCCTTTACCAATTCGACTTCCTTGTCTCATTATATGATATTTGACACCACATAACCATCCAATAATGTTACATTACCCATGTGTTCGAATTTGGATGAATATCATGCCAAGTGTGCAGAGAATCTAGTCATCCAAAGGCTCCACAAACTTCCAAGTGTCTTCATGAATCCATGCCACTTTATTTTCTTATCATTTATCATTTATGTGACCCATTTAAATGTGAATTTGATAAACTAAAGTCCTTTTGAATCCCATATCCCCTTATTACAAAATTTATTTCTCCATCTCAACCTAGGGAACTAGTAGGTTGGTGAAACACTATTTGCAAATAGTCTTATTTGAAAATTATTTAATTGGGGACATGACATACCACTCAATTGGTTCATGATCTCTATTTAAAGAGCATAAAGGGTCATTTGCTCGATGATCAATTGTGAGAAACTTGTTGTAACATTCTTTTTCTTTTGCAAAGAATATTGCCTCAAGTAGCTATTTAGTTGGGGTCATGGACTGTTTCACTCTTCGAGGGTTTCAACAACGTAAAAACCAATATGCTGATTTGTGAAATGTTTGTGTGAGCGACTACTCAAGGTGTTTGATCTTTTGGAAATATCTTGTGTTAGTCAAACATGATACCAAAGATCTTATGAAATTTTGCTTCCGTTGTTAATCGAGATCTTGAATCGATGTTGCTAAGGGCGTCAAAGGATTTATGGTTCTGATATTTCTGTTCATTTCTGGGCTAAGAGAGTTATTCCATCACATCCAAAGCATTGATTTCGGTTGGAAACGCTTTTTGTTTCACTAAAAAAGGTTTATGTTTTCCCAAGATACGGCCATTTTACCAGAGCAAGAGGTATATTGTTTACAATTACGCATTTTTTAAATTTTTTCATATTCTTTCAAATGTTAGCTTGTTTTTTTCTTTTATTTTTTGTTTGTTATCTTTTCAATCTGCATATGCTCTTTGTCGTGTGCTCTTGCAAACTCAGCAAATTAGAAACAGAGTGGAAAGGGTTTTCTTTGCTACATATGCTCGTTGTCATGTGCTTTGTGCAAACTCGAAAAACCAATAACAATGAGTAAACTTGCATTTTCTAGGAAAGGTAACCAAGGACTAACCCCAAATCTAACACCTTTTAGTTTCAAAATTTGAATTTTGTTTTTGTGTGGTTGTGTAAAGTGTCTTGCATGCCAAAAAAATAAGGTTTTTGGGTGGGCATGCCCTTCGAACAACAACAACACTCATATTCGCCTCCATAATATTACTAAATCTTTTGCTTAGCTCACTTGGTTGAAAATTACTTTAAAAAGTAAGAGGTCTTGAGTTCAAGTATTTATTTTTGATAATTTTTTAAAAATTCATAAAGTAACTATATTGCAAAAGAGCTTCCCACTTGTTTTATAAAAGTGGGTTAATTATTTTGAAGAAACTTATTTGTAAAAGTGAGCTTATAGGCAAAGTTAGAAAGGGGATAATCTTTACTACATTTTTTTTGCTCTCATCACCACTTGGATCAACCTTGCCTGCCACATGGCTCCTTGGCTCTTTGTTGTGCCTTTCTTCATAATGGCATAACTTTGGCATCCAAAGACCATTTTCAATGTCATTTTTTTAAACTACCTACTTTTTTGAGATCTTTGAATCTAGACCATCAGTTCCTGCTTTTAAAGCCATATTACCTATGTATTGCAATATGGTCGTTGCATGTGATATTCTACCTACCAATACCAACTACTTGTATGGAGGATGTTTTACAAAGTATACCAGCATACCATGGAAACAGAAATTGAACCCACTAATGATGTTCAAAAAATAAAATGGGCCAATAAATGTGATGAATCCCATGGAATAATCGATATGTTAATTTCTAATCATTTATGATTCCACCTTTAAGAAATTGACGAACCAAATACAGCTTGGGATAAATTGGAAACTATGTTTGGTAAACACAATGAGATTTGAGGTCACCAACTTGAAAATGAATTGATTACCTTAAATCCAAGTGATTTCTCTTACATTCAAGATTCCCTCTCTAAGTACAAAACCTCTAGACTCTTCGTTAAAGAATTCAACATTAAAATGACAAAAAAGCATTGTGTTTTTCATATTCTTTCCAAGCTTGCTCCTACTTATTTTGGTTTTGTATCTACCTTTTACTCCATGAAAGAATATCTAGGGGTTCTCTATAGAGAACCCACTCTTGAATCTTTTTGTGATTTATTGATTAGAGAGCAAGATAAACTCATACATCTTGGAGTAATTAGCAATGCTAATACATCTAGCAAAGCCTTACTAGCACAACAAAAGAACAAAACCAAGAATCCCAAAAAGCAACATCCTCGCAATAACAAACAAAACAAGGGTCACAAACCCACTTAGCCAGCTCATCTTCCAATGGTGACAAGGGAACCAAATCGAAAGATAAGAAGACTACGCGCAATAGAAGAACAAAACCAAGAATCCAAAAAAGCAACATTCTCGCAATAATAAGCAGAACAAGGGTCAAAAACCCACTCATTCAGCGCATCCCTCCAATTGTGACAAGGGAACCACATTGAAAGATAAGAAGACTGAGCTCCATTGCCATTTTTGCGAGAAAGATGGTCATGTGGAATACAAGCATTTCAAGAAGATGGCAGCCTTGGAAGCAGCTAATTGATTCATTGATTATGAGGCATCTATCATATGGCTAAGGATAAGGCCATTTTTATTGCTCTAAATGAATTTAACACCAAACAAACATTTGTTGGCGATGATAAATCTCTTAATTTTCTATGATCTAGAACCATTCAAGTAGATGATGATCGTTGGACACACCAAGCACACTAAGAGGGGGGGGTGCACAGTGTGTATAGCTTTTGTTACTTTATCAACAATAACAATCGTCAACAGCTTATTCAATATTATGTAGAGTACGATGTTATCATTATGTCAACAATTATAGCTCATCATCATATCACCAACATAGATCCAAATCCTAGGCTCTATCAAATGCCGAGAGGGATCCAATCTCTCAAGGTGCAAACCTCTTCTTAAGTACTCAAGGAGCTATCAACTTTGGTGTGTCCTATATATAGCCATTGATTTGATTCAAACCAAAAGACACATCTTTTTATTTAAGGTCAACATATAATATTTTTACTATTAATATTTAATATTATTTATGGCCGATTAATAATTTATTTATTTTTTAATTTTGTTAAGAACGAACATTACAACATCTCCCCCATACATGGTTTTGAAACCATGTGCAAGGCCCTCCTAAAACCATGGGTTGTTTAGGAGGCCTTGCACATGGTCTTAAAACCATTTGCAAGGCCCTCCTAAACCATGAACAATAAAACCATGGGTTGTTTACGAGGCCTTGCACATGGTTTTAAAACCATTTGCAAGGCCCTCCTAAACCATGGGTTGTTTAGGAGGCCTTGCACATGGCTTTAAAACCATGTGCAAGGGCAACATTTTTTGGGTGGATAATTCAAATTTTTTTTAAGGTAGGAACATTACAACATCTCCCCCATTTTTGTGTTTTTTTCTAATCGACATTTTTTTCCCGGATAATTAAATTTTTTATTTTTTATTGTTTTGTTAGGTAGGAACATTACAACATCTCCCCTATATTTGCCAAAGATCCAATTCAACATCAACACAACTAACACATTGAGCTACATATGCACTTCATCAGAAAGCTTATTCATTATCGTGTTCTTGAAGTGTTCTTTTGCCCTATAGATGATTAAGTTGCAAACATCTTCACAAAGTCTCTTACAAAAGCAAAGTTTTCTAAACTTCGATCTATGTTAGGAGTTCAAGAATTTGTCGTTAAGGGGGGATACTTCCTTCTCCTAAGTGTCACTTCTGTAAATCCTTCTATCCTATCCCAAGTTGTTCTTAAGGCGAGATGTTAGAACATAGGATATCAAGACACTTAGGAGTTAGTTAAGATCAACTTGGTATAATGTATCTTTAGGTAAAGCGTATTTCTTTAATATGCATTAGTATGCATTTGTACATATGTAATCCAACGATCATGATATGTTCTAGACATAGAGTGATATGACGGTTCATTCTCACCTTGATCTTAAGAACCATTGATTCGTGGCTTAAGACCCGGTTGGTCAATGATCTCTATTTAAAGAGCATAGAGGATCATTTGCTCAATGATCGATCATGAAAAACTCATTGTAACATTCTTTTTCTTTTGCATAATAATATTGCCTCAAGTCGCTACGACTAGGGCCGAGGACTATTTCCCTCCATGAGGGTTTTAACCACGTAAAAAACCGTTGTGTTGATCAATGATCTATTTGTGTGAGCGACTACTCAAGGTGTTCGATCTTTTGGAAATATCTTGTGTTAGTCAAACACATAAAACTATTATTTCCATGTCTATTGGTTACTCTATTTGCTATAAGTATTGTAAATAAATTTGTATTTGGCCTCCTTCATATACAAGGCTAGCCATTTCTGGTCTGGGAAACGAAAAAACCTAAACAGGGAGTTTTGGTACTCCCTGAAAAAATACTAAAATTATCCTTTAATCTAACAATAAATGGGTCACCTAAACATGAAGTGTTCCTATGTCTCAGTCTCATAAAGATAAAAAAAGTTGGTAGATCTTGTCCCCTCATATGATGCGGTGGTCGATTTCTACCTGAAAACGATGAGAACCAACCCAAAACAACCCCAAGGGATTTCATCTTTCAAGAGCGTGTACAAGGTTGAACAATAAGGCCATCTCTTAGCTCCAAACTGTGCTCTACATAGAGTGCCATCTTGGGACATAGCCCACATGGAGGATCAACACATGTAACTTGAATAAATTGTCTGACGATGTCCTCTATGATGATTCCATTCAACTCTTGCATATTTGACAAGAGTTAAGCAAGGGCATCAAGAGAGAATTTGATTTAGGAGAGGTTGTCAATCAAGATACCAACCGACTGAAGTAGATAAGCGGTCTTTGCAAACTAGCCATGAGCTCGACCAAAGGTACTAGAGAAGGTTATGCCCTTTGAAGAGCAATAGGAAAGATAAGGATAGTCTTCTCTGCTTAGTGAAGAATTTGCACATCGTTGAACTCAATGCAAGAGGGAAACCAATCCAAAGATGGTTTCAATCCTAAAGTGGGAGGCTCCAAACTTTGCCTAAATTATGGCCTAAGGAATAGTCCTATAGTATTTGATGATGCAGTGAAGCATGAGAGCATGAACTCTCTCAATAATGGCCCAATTTGACTCTAACAAACTCAACCCCTAGATCTCCAAAAATTAAAGAACTATGGGTCTAATGAGACTATCCATGAGGTCCATATTGGAGTGAATATCCTGAAAATGGTTCCAAAAACACTAACACTCAACGAGAGCAAGGGAGCCATACCTTTTGTTGATTCAGTGTTAAAGGTTTCCTCAAACCAAGTCTAGGACCTGAAAACTGAACATCAAAATAAGCACAAGTTGTATTAATCTCAATCTCCATGCCCCAAAAATAAAAGTGATAATATGAAGCAACTATGTTCGTCCCATTTAAGATCATAACCATGGTTTTGCCTAGGTTGACCATCAGTTGACGAAGATAACAAAAGATGGACAAGGCAAAGTTGTCTCTACAACCCTTCTGATGTGGATGGCAAGAGACCTATGTCATCCACAACAAGGAGGACTAAGATCAAAGCCTAGTGAAGAAGGCACCCATCTCCTCACTAAATAGGTGTCGAGAGAAGACTCCAACTTGCCAATGTATATCCCAAACAATGTAGGCGAAAGAGGGCAAGCCTTTCACCTGAATGGTGCTCCTAGTGACGTTCAAAACTCCATGAGTTGTGCACAGTCTGCCAAGGATAAAATTCTAGAGGCACATGATGGTTGTGATAAGATTATATGATATGTTGATATCTCAATTCTCTACTCCTCTGATCTAAATCCTCCCTCGGAACCAAGTCAAATGTCTTTCAAAAATCAAAAATCTACACATCAGCAAAAGACTTTTAAAGAGTGGTGTCTCGCCTCCAAAATTATGGATCGAAGAGTGACGATATGATCAATGTGTTAAATTTGTGAATCATTGTTCTACAGGAAAATATGAAAGTTGTAGGAAAGGAATTATGCAACGGAATAATCAAAGAGAATGTACAATGAACAAGAAATTCATGCCACAAATTTTAGATAAATTGGACAAGAATTGCTCAGATAGTCACAACATTAATCTTCATTCATTAATCAATAATACAATGATTATACAATAAATATAATTCGAATGCCAAGGATAGGATTCAAATCTACCAACTCAAGTTGACTGAATAGCTAACTCAATATGTCTAGTTCACTGTTGGAACTCACTAGTCTGACTCCGGATGTCTAAATCAGTCTACAATCAGTTAACTGATGAGGTAGGTGGGAAAAAGGCGCCACTCTCCCTTCATGCATGCAAAACTGGCGCCAGACTAACTAAAAGTGATCTATCTGATTGTAACCGGAGGTTAACTCAACATAACTGCTTACCTACCACAACCAACTGATGGAGGCTGCTCGTAGCACTTAGAGTGGGCTCCTATAATATAGGGATTGCTCCCAGAGGCACATAAACTCATGCATGCACATGCAATAAGTGGCAGATAACCTCTAGGTGTGTCCCCCACACTCTAGTACAGTAAAAATTACCCCCTAAGTTAGGAAAATAGACCAAATAGACTAGATTGGACAAGGGAGGATTAATTAATCCTAACACAATGGTCTAGTGCTCCAATTTGAAACCTAGCTGCTCTCTAACTTGAAGATGTCTCCTCTAAAGCTACCTAGATAATTGTAAACAGAGGGTTGTTGCAAATGGTTTAGAGAAAGTGTGGCCCACCATGATTGTTCAATAATTTTTCAAATCAAAGCTCGCTCCCAATTTAAGAATAGAGTGAATGATATGGTGAGACCATGTCTGTGGGAAACCCAAACATACAACATGGTCAAACAAGTCAGTTATGTAATCCAGAACTGTTGATCTACCATGTCTGAAAAGTTCAACTCAGAACCTCTTCTCACCTGCTGCTATGTTGGTGTTCATCTCCCAAATAGTCTCATAGATGCATGTGTAAAGAACAAATGGCAAGGAGATGTTGGGGACAAAGGGTTTCCCTCGCACACCATAGAAGGTGGCCCTATGGGTGAACATGGACTAGAGGTCGAGATCACAGGGACAAATGGAATGTTGGGGAAAGACAATGCACCAAAAGGATTTAAGGGAGAGATGACAAGAAACACAAAAGTCATGTCTCCTCTAAGAGATAAAGTGACGTTTCTTGTGGCACAAAAGATCACAATAGGATTTGTTTAGGATGGGGCAAGAAGTGAGGTTATGGAGAAAGGCTTGATAAACATAAGGATGATGGATTATGCAATCATTATCATACCACCAATTCATAGGGTTGGAACTATGGCACATGGTGAGAAAGGGAGTATCGATAGTATGAGGCTTGAGCATAGGAGTTAAGGGTGGTGTCTCAAATAACCGAAGAAATATGTGTGCACTTGGAGGACTCTGACTCAAAAGACAAGAAACTAGAAAGATGTGTACATGTTCCGTACGACTGTATTGACATGTCCCTATGATTAAACGAAAGCCATACAACTGTATGGATCTGGACGTTGATCTCTACCCAGTTGTTGAACTTGTCTCCTCTTTGACACTCTAACTCTACTCCACAGATGAAATCAATCACCTCCCAACCAAACTGTCTTGGAGTGAATAATGAATGTTTCTTATCCCTCTTACCTTGACTTTCCTTTATACTTGAGCTGAAACCCTAATCTCACAATGAACTGTATGGTTTAGATTAGTATAAATCACTAACGTAATAAAAATAAACTTTATTAGACTCAACATCTAAATAAAAGACTTTCAGTTTATCACTAAAGTGAATTACAAAATACAATTAACCCGAACGACTTATGACACATTTGACACTAAACTTGTGCAGAAGTTCCTGCCCGAGCTACAATCTTCATCGAACCTATTGCAAAATAGAAGGAAATATGCTCCAATTTAATGCACAGCATTGGAAACATATCCCATCATCCAACAAATCCAGTTCACATTTGAAAGAGAACACTAACAATATACCATGTAATGTGTCCACAAACCTCAACCAAAGAAATGCATGCACCAACAATGACAAAAGATGAGACTATTGGCACGCTTCTATCCACAAAGATTAAAGTAGCTCCAAATCTAAGTAGCTTTGTAAATATCTTGTGCAAAGTGGCTGACACTGTCCATTCAAAAGAATGTGATAAGACCCCACATAAATAATGATTTTACTTCAAGTCTCGTTGTGGTTTTCTTTTTGGAATGGGTATGTTGAAAGGACCCACTAAAGTCATGAATATGTAGCAAATGGCTACAGTAAAAGTTGTAAATAGTTCCTAGTGGTTACAGTGTTATAGATGCTGTTAAGGAAGCTTCGTGATAACCCTTTATAATTATAAAAGGATGTCTTGCCTTATTTGGATCATCACACGTCATTGCATGTCTATGCAAGATCAAAAATCTGAGAACCCTTACTTCCTTATTTTGTAAAAAATAACTTTGATCTAATATTAGAAGCCAAGTAAGGCCAACGTCTAAGGACAGTTCACGCAGTTGCAAAGATAATTGGTGTGTGTGTGTGTGTGTGTGTTGAGTGTAACCGAAGGGATTAGCTCAATCGCTTGTCACCAATGTTGTTGGCCATTTGGCTAGTTCCACTCTAACAAGTGCCCAATATGAATCCCCCTAGGTGATATGTACTAGTCTACGCTGATGGATTTATTGGGGCTGCCATTCACAAATGTGGAGAAGCATCCCTTGGGTTTCTCTGCAAGGTTTTCCTTGAAAGTGTGTGTGTATATACATATATACAGTACTTAATAAAAATAACCTATCCACCATTAATGCGTCTATTTATCAAAGAATCATTAATAGTATCTTCAACTGCATCATAATCCTCTATAGCTACTTTTGACTTGTTATAAGAATACAGTGGCAATATCATAAAAAGGCCCACATTGTAGTTTACACCCCTATAAATGGTTTTTGCTGCTTGATTTGTTAAGAAAAATCAAAATATAAATATAAACGTTATCATATAATGCCCACTTTTGCTAGACTTGCATTTTAAAACATTAAACTTGGAAATGATTACTTGCAAGTGAATGCTTCATCTTTAAAATATATGTAAAGCGTAGAACTTACACTTCTTGTCTGCTCCAGGTCCCCTCCTTGCAAGATCTTCTTTTGATTGCTGTGCATTTTCGTTGATAAAAAAATATATAAAAGATAAAGAAAATATAGTGGATATGATGAGTATACATTGAATAGATAGAATAATAATGGCCAAAAGGATCAATGCTCACGTACCTTAACAAGTTTTAGCAGCTCACTAGACATCTCTGCCTCAGCATTCCCTTTATCCTCTCTGCAATGAGATGAACAAAGAGTTAACTAGCATAGAACATTAATATTATCCATGGAAATTAAAGCAAGCAATATTACTAAAGAGAATTGAACCACACTTTTTCACTGCCGACGGTTTCTTCTGTCTCCGTGCTGGCACCTTTGGTGCAAATTTTGCCTGCAATTAAAACAACACTTTTGCACACATCAAAATCATGCGCTTCCATGAGAATAATTTCCTTCCTTCTGATCCCATATCAAACATACTCAAGATTACATGGCATTTTGATAGTCAATTCCTATGATATATTCAAGGATAATAGCTAAGAAAGGGAACAATTAAAATGGTCGTATGTAAAGCCCTTTGATACAAGAACAAGAATTTGTTGTACTACAGATGATGAAAAATTTGTTAATTATTTCTACCCATGTCCTTGGAAGAATGTTCCCATCTAATTCAAATGAAGGAACCATTTCCTTTTTAGGATATAAATTTCTAGGGTATCCCTAAGCATTTCAACTTGCGGGATTTTATTCATTGTGTGCCTTATTGTTGTTGAAACCAACTCAGTAATTTATTGTTATAATTTTGTTTCATTAGCATTGACTATGCATAATTGATTAAATTCCAATGTCCTATGAGGTGAAAGATCTCTTCAAAGTCCACATAATAATATAAATAAATGCTTAAAAGTAATAGATTCACAAACTGACTTTACGGAACTGAGTCAATCAAATAATATTAAAGCAAAATATTCCAATAGTATAGATACTTAGGCCCTTTTTCAATAGAAAGATAGTGTACAGTAAATATACTATTTTTACAAAGGTGGATTCCTTTTCCTTCTCCTGTTCTTGAATTTCAGAATATCGCTTGAATGGCAACATAACAGACCAGGAAAAAACAATAATTGAATTTCAGAATATCGCTTGAATGGCAACATAACGGACCAGGAAAAAACAATAAACAAAGAATCGAATCTTGATTACGATAGAGGCAAATGTGCAACATACCCTATAGTTCCATGAATGCATTAATCATAATCTCCTCTTCCTTGGGCCTGTTTTGTTAGTTTTACAAAATTATAACAGTATAACTTAATTGCAAATAAACAATAGGATATCTAGAAGAAAGACAAAGCACAAAAACAAAGAACACAAGAGTTTATCCTGGGAAACCCAATCGGAAAAAACTCAGCAACCTTCATATAGAGGAGATAACTTCTGAGAACATAGTAGAGAGAGAGAGAGAGAGAAAAGTCTCTCCAAGATAAACCCGAGAAAACGCTCCTTCTGCCTTGTGCTACAAACTTCTCTAGGAGAGAGCAAACTTGCTTGTGTTGGATCAGTGACTAAATGAGGCACACTTGCCTTCTATTTATACACATTACAAAAACTGACTTTTACCCTAACAGGGCCAACTTGTCTAACTGACTGGGCCGACCTACCTTGGGAAAATACAAAAATCATTTTATTTTATTCTTTTCTTGTGTAATCTTTCCACAGGGTTTACATTGATTCTTTCTAGGGTTTACATGAGTGATTACATCAGTATAATCTCCTTTAGAAGGTACAAGGAAATACATTACAAGTACAATAAGAAAAACTTCTGAAGTTGCACAATTTCCAACATGTTTAAGTCGTTATGATGTGACATTAAGGCAGTGTTGCTGTCCATCCCATGGTCAAATGAATTAAGATGAAAACTCTAATGTTAATATTCATGTTTTATTTGATATCTTATTTTGGTTTCTTGATTATGTTTGTCTAGTGTAATTCATAGTGAGACTTTGGTAGTCTGGATTCTTGTGTGCTAAGTGGTTATGGATGAAGGAGAATAACATGGTAAAAGAATTAAAGCACAAGGAGTCAAATGATTTATATAACTGTATCTACTAAAGGCAATCTAATGAGCAATGGTAATCAAACCCATAAGGGAATGAGAAGCTATACCCGAAACAATAAATTAGTGCATGCTCCTACAAAAGTTGCTTGACATAGTTACTTCATTAAAGCTTATCAGACTCTACTCAACACCCATTTAAGGATTATTATAGAACATAGAATAACCTGTGAATGATTAACTAGTCATTAAAATGGGTGAAAAGTACTTTTCAACAGGAGCATAGGAAAAACAATGTATGGGTGTGTTCATAAAGATTTAAGATTTGTCCCCTGGAAACTGAAGATTAGCGTTTTGAGAGAAAACCCTAGGATGCACTGGTGGAGAAGAAAAGAAGTTGAGGAGGTCTTGCTTTGGACATTGTGTTGAAAAGATTTTCCACTTGGATCTTCTTTGTTGAGAACTTGCACTTGGATCAGTCTTTAATTGTACTTGTTTTCTCTCTCTCTCTCTCTCTCTCTCTCCACTTGTATGCGCTCTCTTTCTCTCTTGGTGTCGCTAGCTTCCTTGGTTTTCTTAGAGTTTCTTGGAGCATCATAGGGTTGTTGGGTTAAGATTTATCCTTTGGAAATTGGGGATTAGGATTTTGAGAGAAAACCCTTGGATGCATTTGTGGAGAAGAAACGAAGAAGAGGAGGTCTTGCCTTAGAGATTGTGTTCAATAGATTCTTGCACTTGGATCTTCTTAGTTGAGCTGGGGTTTGATGATTTACCATAGCTAGGCCTTTTTGGATATTTGGAGTTTTGTATTGGCTTTGAGAGAAGGCTATGGTATGTATTTGTACTTGACCTTGAGCTAATATATGAAGTTTCCAAATGTCCATATCTTGTGCAATTTTCAGATTTAAATTTCAGCTATATATAAGTTTTTTATGCATTGTTATTTATAGCCATTTATGTCTTGTTGATTTGACATAAGTAAAGGGGCAAATTGTTAAGTGTTTTGACATTTAAGAAAGAGAATAAGGTGTTGATTTTGTGTTAGTTTTTGTAGCTCAAACAAGTGCTTCTACGTGGGGGTTTCTAGCATGTAGAAGTGGTTTGAGAAGAAACACTCTAGACAGTCCTTGTAAAGGTGTCTTTTGTAATACTTTATGTCAAAAGGTCAATTGTATTGGTGGTAGCCCACGATATTGTTAAAGTTAGTGCAGCTGCAAGACCCATTCTCAGGGAGGATGGTACCCTAGTCAGTTAACTAGGGCAGAGTAAGACCCTAGAAGGTCCCCTAGGGCCCCTAGTAATCTCCTGCGGTTTTTGGTCTAGGACCAAGCAAGTTGATGCCATGGCAAAGCCCCTAGCATGTGGCTAGGGCCCCTATGTGCCTCTAGAGTATTCTGGTCTAGGACTAGGGACACAATGTCCAAGTAGATCCTGCAGGTAGAGGCAGAGACATATTCTGGTCTGGGACCATGGACACAATGTCCAAGTAGATCCTGCAGGTAGAGGCAAAGACATATTATGGTCTGGGACCAAGGACACAATGTCCAAGTAGGTCATGCAGGTAGTTGATCAACTTTCAGTATGGGACTGAAGCTCGGCCTAATGCTAAGAGCCATTCTCCGAGAGAATGGAGGCACCTAGTCAGTTACCAAGAATTTGATTCAGATTGGGATTGAAATTCATCTTAGCACTGAGGGCCATTCTCTGGGAGAATGTAGGCACCTGGTCAGTTACCAAGAATTTGTTTCAGTCTGGGACTGAAACTCGGCCTAGGGCTGAGAGCCATNCTCTCTCCTAATCGTTACTGCTAGGTTGCTTCTCAAGGGACTGGCCACCCCTTGATGATGTCACTAGCACCTAACCCTTAGGAGCAATATTGAGGACCAAAGAATCGTACCATCCGGTTTGGATCTTCCCCTTATTCAGTGATGACAAAATGTATAAAACAATGTGCCTTGAGAAAGAGAAAAGATTAAAGTCTTTGGTCTTGTTGGTCATATAAGTAAATGGTTGTCCACCCTTATCTTGTGGGTTGTTTTGTTGTGGCCCCCTTTGTTGACTCATGGTCCTTTATCTTACTTGGTCCTAGCACTCTTATTGTGTGTGCACCTTTGACTCTTACTTTATGGGTTTTATCCTAAGTCATATTTCTACTTTATGGTTTTATTAATAAAACCTTTGGACCCTTTTTGTATCTTATGCTTTTATATTGGACCATGTTATTTTATGTTTTAACCTATGATACCCTATCTTAAGGTTATAAAGTCGATCCATGTGATCCATCTTCACATGCTTATGAGCAACATGATCGTATAACGTGACTATGGTCTTTCTCTAGCGTGACTGGGTTATCTTACTCTTACCACTGCTCCACGCGACTTGCACCAGCATGACTGGGCTTTCTCCCTCTGCGTGACCATGCCTACTGCTCCATGTCATTTGCCTGCTGCTCCACGCAATTTGCCTGTTGCTCCACACGATTTTCCTGCTGCTCCATGAGAACTCTCCGCCCAGCATCTGCATCTCCTCACTTGACCTCTTCCACGCAACTATGTGAGCTCCATTGTGAACCCAGTGTGTTCTCTCTGTGTGATGCCCTAGCTAGACCGCGTGGCTTTCTCTCCCACGTGACTGCGGACTCTCTGCGTGACCCGCGTGCTGTAACCTCTCTATGGACTATGGGTTGTTCTCCCAGCGTGACCTTGAGTGGGGACCGTGGGTTGTTCTCCCAGCGTGACCTTGAGTGGGGACCGTGGGTTGTTCTCCCAGCGTGACCTTGAGTGGGGACTGTGGGTTCTTCCACAACGTGACCGTGAGCCTGTTTTCATGTGTAGACTGTGACTGTTTTCCCATCGGGACTATGAGGCTCTACCTAGCGTCACTGTTTTCCGGTGGGGACTGTGGGGTCTTCCACAGGGTGACCGTGAACTATGTGGATTGTGGTTTGTTCACCCCGTGAGCCTATTTCTTGGTGGACTGTGGGTTCTTCCACAGCTTGACCGTGAGCTTGTTTCTTGGTGGACTGTGGGTTCTTCCCCAGCGTGACCGTGAACCTGTTTCTTGGTGGACTGTGGGTTCTTTCACAGCGTGATAGTTAGCCTGTTTCTTGGTGGACTGTGGGTTCTTCCCCAGCGTGACTGTGAGCCTGTTTCTTGGTGGACTATGGGTTCTTCCCCAATGTGACCGTGAGCCTGTTTTCTTGTGTGGACTGTGGGGTCTTCCCCATCGTGACTGTGAGTTTCACTTTATGTGTGGACTATGGTCTTTCCATCATGACTGTGAAAGCATGACTATGTGTCTCTGCACTATGTGTCTGCATCCTTACTCAGCATCCTTTGTCAGCATGATTGTACTGGGTATGACTATGCATGTTGACTAAGAAGTCTGGGTCAGTATGCTTTTGCCTTAACCCTCTTAGGCTCTCTCAAGGTACGCAAATTGATTGCCTAGTTGACTTGTCCCTTCGGTGAAAAGATCAAATCTGAAATATCTGAGTATAAGGTTGTTTCAAACATTGGTTATGATTCTATATCTAACGCACATTATTTTTATGTTGTTACTATACATGATATTTGATGAATCTCGATGACCAACTTTAACGTAGTGACTAATGGAGCCTTAAGTTGAAAGAGATGATAATTATGCTTGTCTTATAACAGTTCAAATTTTATTAGAACAGTACTATTATGAATCTGATTTTATATGTTCATGCATTAAAATTTATTACTTATGTTAAAAACTCCTCTAACCCTTAAATTTCAACAGATATTGGGTGTCCCAAGGTATTTGTATAAAGTAAATGTTATAAAAGAGTCTATGGAGAGTTGTATAGGCACCACAGTGGCAGGAGTAAGTCATATCTCTTGTGGTGGTCATTGTCAATGTGTGTAACATCATTGACAGTGAGTGATCAAATTTAAGAGAGAGAGTCTCTCAAAGGCTTTGGAGTGAGGGGATTCACTCAACCTGGGGTTGGTTGAAACTTGATATTGCTAAGGGTTTGGGCATAGTTGCAGCAAGGGAGAATCAGGTGTTGACTGAGTTCCGATGTGTAATATCGAAAATCCTGGTGTTGTAAATGTCGGTTAACAAATCAGCAATAAGAAGACATTGTTTGTTGGTTTTACCCAGGGATTGGGGTTTCCAGGGTAAATCTCAACATGTTAAACGGTGTGTTGATTTCCTATCTTTTGTTTTGTTGCATGATTTTGGTTGTGATCTAGTGGGTTTTCAGTAATAATTGTTAGTAGATTATTCAGGTTCCTAACTAAGCCTAGATCTGATAAAATCAACATTTTGGTGATGTAATTCTTGTTGTAAAAATTCATTTTCAGATCTGATTATTGGTTAATATGTTGCCTTAAAAGGGGTTGAAACTATCTCATTGGTTGGTATCTTCTCTCCTTGAATTGCCATGAACTTTGGGGCTATTTGAAGTGAATTATTGTGATATTTCCATTGTTTTATATTCTAATTTACAGAATTCCTAAAGCTGAAAATTCTAGGGCTATAAGATGAGAGAAACCTCAAGTCTTATAGATGGATTTTTTGTTTTGGGTTAAAAATCAAAGAGTGCAGAATTTCCCACATGGTATCAAAGCTTGCCTTGGCTAAGATCACTGGTAAGAGGGAGTTTGTATTTCCATTCGGGATTACCTGGGACAAGTACTTTGCCTACCTGGAGTCATTGGGGTTCCATACATAGGTTGCTTGAGAGAAGCACCTTAACACTTGGAAGAGTTGTTCTTCATTTATTGTTGATTTGTGCTTCAAATGAGCACTCACACTTATGAGAAGTTTTGATGAGGTGAAACCCTTATTTCTGTTGTGATAAGAGATGATGGATCTTCTACATTGATGATTGTTATGGATGTATTTCTAGCCGGTGTGGTACCTGTGATAGGTGGCTAATATGTTCCAAGGGTTCCCAGTGATAGGTGGTAGATCTATTTGAATATTGATTGGCATAGTTTTCTTTTCAATGGGTGAGATACAAGTAACTCCAAAGAACCTACAATAGTTGGCTAATTTGTTCCAATTGATGCCAGCTTGTTTTCACTTGTAATAGGTGGAGGATTTTCTTCATACTACAAATTCTTCGGGATGGATATGGCATTGGTCTCTTACTTGTCCTCGAAGAGTGTGTCTATCATTGGATGGCTTGTCGACAATGGAGTTTCGACACATATGTAATTTGGAACAAATGATTGTTTAGAAGATTTTAAGAGGCAAAAGAAGGCATGACTATGGACCTGGTGATGATGCCACTTGTCCTATGCGAGGAGTTGGCTCCAATTCCTTTGAAATGCCTTCAAGTGATATTCTTGAATTGTATTATGTTATGTCTGATCTGTTGATTTTTTTACATAGAGAAGTGTTTGTTCACTTATGCCTTGGGGTGGACAAGAACACTTTAAATATGGTCCCTAGCCATTTATAAAGTGAGATTGACTTTATTGATTTAAAGTCACTTTATAAACTAAAAGTGAGTAATAAAGTCTTAAGTAACTTTAATGAGATTAATAAAGTGGGTGTGTAATAAAGTCTCTCATTTAACATATAAAAAGTCATTACTTGCTTTTTAATGAGAAAAAAAATGAGATGTGATCTTAGCCCTAGGATCTCATCTAATCTCATCCATTGGATTTGAGGAAGTTAGTCACACAAAAAGGGTGAAGAAAAAGCAAATTGGATTCTATTGTTCACTTTCTGAGAGAGATTTTGAAAGAAGAGCAAGAGAAGAAACTAGGGTTTGAAGAGATTTCATTCCTGAAATTTGAGAGAGAATAGAAAGAAAGATTCTGCAAAATTTCCAGAGATGGGAAAAGGAATTTCTGGGCACATTTCCCAAGAAATATTTTGCAGCAAGCACATTTTCCAAGGTTGTTTCGTACATTCCGTACAGACAGTCTATATAGTACCGTACAGGCACAAATTTCAAGGAAGAAACTACAACATTTAATGTTGTCCGTATATGCACAATTTTCGAGGTAGCAGACATGGTTTTTGAGGCAAGGAAATCAGGCACAGATTTCGGGGTCATACAGCAGTCCGTACAGCCACACATGTGGGTTGTACAGCACAGAATTCGAGGCAGTCTGTACAGGGATTTTTGGCACACATTTCTAGATGAAATGTTGAGATAAGTATTGTTGATTTGATTTTGTAATTTGCCTGAAATAAAAATAATCTCTCTGTGAAGAACAGGTTTTCCCTTTAGGGTTTTCCAAGGTCAATTTGACCAAAAATCTGAGTGTTTAAATTTCATGTGTGCGGCTTAAATTAAATTTTTGAGTAAAAATTTAGGGCTGCCATAAATTTTCAGAATTCAAAAGAAGAAGAAATCTTATGTGTTTTACGTTTTCGGTCATAAATTATTAAATTTTATGCACATGCTAACATTGGGGTTTGGGCATTAAACAATGAAGAACTGAAACTAAAACCGGGTTGGGAATCTTGAAATTCTTCATGGTATCAGAGCAAAGTTCAAAGCTGAAAATTTGCACACAAAAGAAATTTCAGATTTGGAGAAATAAGGGAAAACATGGTTGTTGAGTGAAACAGGTATTTGAACTTTCTTACAGTCATGGCTATCGCTCTTAGGACAGATGACAGGTTGGATGGGGCTGGAAATTTCAGTGCTTGGAAGGCTAGAATAGTGTTGATTTTATAGGATAGTAAACTATGGGATATAGTGAACAGCACTATTGCAAATCCTGTGACTATTCCTGCTGATGCAGTGGCTAGGGCCGCATTCGACAAGAGGGATATTAAGGCCAAAAGAATCCTTCTTGATGCAACAAAAGATCATGTGATTCCACACATTTTCAGGTAAAGATCATGCCCATCAGATGTGGACTGCTTTAACTAGCCTATACCAAAGTTCCAATGAAAATCAGAAAATGGTATTAAGGGAGAAAAGAGCATTCACATGAACAGGGGTGAAAATATGAACACTTACCTCACCAGGATTACACAGGTTCGTGATGAGCTTGGAGCCATTGGAGAGGTGATACAAAGTGTTGAGTTGGTGCATACAGCTTTGAATGGTGTGACGAAGCCATGGGCTGTATTTGTGGAGTCAATGGTTGCTCGTGAGCACATGCCTTCATGGGATCGTCTTTGGGATGATTTCATACAAGAGGAGACCCATAGGGGATATGTACAGGGCAGTACATCTCACAGCAAAGACGATGAGGAGAATGAGGCATTAGCAACAAAGGGGAAGAAGAAGAAATCTACGAAGGGTTCCAAGGGTGGAACCAAGCAGCAGGATGGAGAAAAGAAAGACATGAGCAAAGTGAAATGCTTTGCTTGTCAGAAGTTTGGGCATTATGTTGGACAATGCCTAAACAAGAAGAAGAAGAAACAGCAGACAGCAGCTTCAACAGAGATTGATAAGTACGCTGCTAGATTTGAGAGAAAGTTTTCTCTCTTTGTTGTTGCTTGTGTAGAGAGAGCATCATCCATCACCAGCAGGGACGTTAAGGATCACATAAGAGCATTCCATGATTGTTGGGCATTCACTGAGTGCTTCCACTACTTCCTCCACTTGGTACATTGATAGTGGAGCTTCTAATTGCATGACAGGTGTTCGAGACATGTTCACCGAGATTTCTGAGACAAACTTGGAGTTGGAGGTTGTATTGGGCGATAATACAGTGGTGAGAGCAGTTGGGCGTGGGACAGTCCGCTTTGATAGGGAGTCCATGCAGCCTATGTTTTTGAGGGATGTCTTGTATGTCCCTAGGCTAAAGAATAATCTTGTATCAGTTTCCATGATTGAGGACAGAGGCCTTGGGGTATATATCCTAGATAGGAAAGTTTACATCTTTCCCAAAGCAAAGGGTCCATCTGCTTCATATGCGATAGGATTCAGATGCGAGAAACTATACAAGCTTCTCTTTCATCCACATCATGCATTGTCACACACTCAGAGCAAGAGTGAGTTGTGTGAGTTATGGCACAGAAGGATGGCCCACCTTCATCATTTAGCCTTGAGGATGCTTAGAGACATGACCACAGGTTTATCAGATTTCAGTACAGAGCAGAGTGGTGTATGCAGAGGGTGTGCTTTGGGAATGTACACCAAGACTACTTTTCCAAGCAGTGACAATAGATCAGAGGGAGTGCTTGAGTTGATTCATTAAGACTTGTGTGTCCCATGTCTTCTGCCTCATTGATAGGTTTTGAGTATTACATTACGTTCATCTATGACTTTTCCAGGAAGACCTGGATCTATTTCCTTAGAAGCAAAAGATTCGAGGAAGCCTTACTTTGGTTCCAAGAGATCAAAGCTCTTGTGGAGAACCAAACAGGAAAGAAGATCAAGGTACTCCGATCAGATAATGGGGGTGAGTATACTTCCCATGCATTTGATGAGTTTTGTAGACAGGAGGGGGGGTCAGGAGATAGTTGACAGTTCTTTACACTCCACAGCAGAATGGAGTGGCTGAAAGAAAGAACCGTTCGATAGTGGGAGCAGCTAGAGCCATGCTGCATGATCAAAGTCTTCCTTTCTTTCTATGGGCAGAGGTCTGTAGTACTGTTGTTTATGTGCAAAACAAGAGTCTACACCGTGCCTTGGGGTGCAAAACTCCTGAGGAGATGTTCACCGGAAAGATGCCTGAGATAGGCCACTTCCGCATCTTTGGATGCCTTACATACTCACATGTCCCTTCTAGGAAGAGGACAAAGTTGGAGGCTACTGGAGAAAGGGGTATTTCTGTTGGATATAACGAGACTTCGAAGGCTTTCCGCATTTACCTTCCTGCACAGAGGAAAGTTGTGGTGAGGAGGGAGGTGAGATTTGAGGAGGAGCAAGCCTTTAGGAGATCTCGAGATTCTGAGATAAAGGAGCAGCAGAGTACTCCACAGGTGACAGAATCACAAAGTTCAGCGAGTCAGGGTATAGGGTCACAGGTTTCAGGAGTGACCGAGTCACAGGTTACAGGATCATCAGTTTATGGGACTCAGTCTATAGGGACTTTTGGTACAGGGACAGGTTCACGGATCACAAGTTCACAAGTTACACCTTCGGGTGATTCATATACTCATGGTACGGGTTCAGGTTCACCATGGACAGGATCTCAGACCGTTGGTACTTCTTCAGGTAGACATTCGTCTGATGAGGATGTAGAGGAGGGTCTGCCACTAGATGCTTCTTCCAAGAAAAGAAAGCCAAGTTGGCTTAGAGAGCTTGTGAAGGAAGCAGAGGTGTCTGTAGGACCACCCAGGAGGAAGGTCAGAGAGAGCAAGGCACCTAAGAGATTTTCCGGCTATATGGAACATGTGACTAGCTTGCGTGAGTTTGAGCCTACTACTTATGGGTAAGCTTTTGGAGAGAGACCATGATGGAAGAGTACAATTCCATCATGAAGAATGGGGTGTGGAAAGTGGTTATGAGACCAGAGGGGAAGTCAGTTGTGACTTCCAAGTGGCTCTACAAAATCAAGCATGTTGCGGATGGCAGCATCGAGAAGTACAAAGCTCGATTTGTAGCACGTGAGTTCTCACATATAGAGGGAGTTGATTATGATGAGACCTTTGCGCCGGTTGCCAGATTTTCTTTGATCAGAGCAGTGATCTCCGTCGTGGCAAAGATGGGTTGGAGGATCCATCAGATGGATGTGAAGACCATTTTTCTCAACGGTCTTCTACAGGAGGAGGTATATCTAGAGCAGCCACAAGGCTTTGAGATTTATGAGAGAGATTCTCATGTATGCAAGCTAAAAAAGGCCTTGTATGGTCTAAAGCAAGCCCCTCGGGCTTGGTACTCGAGCATTGATTCTTATTTGCTTTTGATTGGGTTTCGGAAGAGTGAGGCGGATCCCAACCTTTACTACATTGTGGTTGGTGGTGTTCCGCTCATTCTTCTCCTGTATGTTGATGATTTATTCATTACTAGAGGGGAGCACCTAATTGATGCATGCAAGAAGGATCTTGCTTCGAAGTTTGAGATGATCGATCTTGGGTTGATGCACTACTATCTAGGCATGGAGGTATGGCAGGAGGATGGACGTGTTTTCCTGGGGCAAGGAAAATGTTGCAAATGTTCTAAGGAGATTTCGGATGGAGGACTGTAGACCTATGTCTACACCCATGATCACCAACTGAAAGAAGCTTCATGCTTCTAAGGGAGAGTTGGTGGATCCTACTTTATTTCGTCAGCTCATTAGTTCATTGATGTATTTGGACAACACCGGACCAGATATGAGTTTTGCAGTGAACACTCTCAGTCAGTTCATGGTGGAGCCCAGGAGAGTGCATTGGGTAGCTGCAAAACATATTTTGAGATACCTTGCTAGGATTGTAGATTATGGTCTGGACTACAGGAGGTCAAGAGGAGTGGACTTGGTTGGCTTCACGAATTTAGATTGGGCAGGCAGTGCTTTGGACCGGAAAAGCACTTTTGGTTGTTGTTTCAGGTTGGGCTCGATTGTTGTGTCGTGGTTCAGCCGAAAGCAAAAGTCTGTTGCTTTGAGTTCTGCAAAGGCCGAGTACATGGCAACCAGTCAGGCTAGTTGTGAAGCGTTGTGGCTTTGCAAGTTCATGGTTGATTTATTTGGTCGGGAGTTGAGGCCTACTATCATTCACTGTGACAATCACAGTTGCATCAGGTTATCTGAGAATCCAGTGTTCCATGACAGGTCAAAACACAATGAGATCAGATACCACTTCATCAGAGATTATGTTCAAAGAGGAGTTGTTGAGCTACAGTACATTTCTACAGATGGGTAGGTGGCAGATATTCTCACAAAGTCTTTGGGAAGAGGAAAGCACATACATTTCAGAGACAAGATGGGAGTGGTGAAAAACACCTTCCTCAATAAGAGGGAGTGTTGATTTTTTCACCTATAGAAGTGTTTGTTCACTCATGCCTTAGGGTGGACAAGAACACTTTAAATGTGGTCCCTAGCCATTTATAAAGTGAAATTGACTTTATTGATATAAAGTCACTTTATAAATTAAAAGGGAGTAATAAAGTCTTAAGTGACTTTCATGAGATTAATAAAGTGGGTGTGTAATAAAGTCTCACACCTAATATTTAAAAAGTCATTAATTGTTTTTTAATGAGAAAAACAAGTGAAATGTGATCTTGGCCCTAGGATCTCATCTAATCTCTCATCCACTGGATTTGAGGAGGAAGTTACTCACACAAAAAGGGTGAGGGAAAGGCAAATTGGATTCTGTTGTTCACTTTCTAAGAGAGATTTTGAGAGAGAAGGAGCAAGAGAAGAAACTAGGGTTTGAAGAGATTTCATTCCTGAAATTTGTGAGAGAGAAAAATTTCTGCAAAATTTCCAGAGACAGGAAGAGGAATTTCTGGGCACATTTCCCAATAAATATTTTGTAGCAGGCACATTTTCCAAGGTTGTTCCATATAGTACCATACAGGCACAGATTTCGAGGCATGAAGTACAACATTTAATGTTATTCATACAGGCATGATTTTTGAGGGAGCAGACACAGTTTTCACTCAAGCAAAATTACTTATTAGGCATGCAAAGTTTTTTCTACTTTTTTTAATGCCTGGATTAGGAGGTTTCATCAAAATTGAAAGGTGTTGACTAATGTCCTTGGAGGATCAACTTTAAGATTCGGGATAAAGACAAGGGCTAGAGCCTAGAGGCAGGGGTCAAAGGGTGCTATTGACGAATAGGATCCCAATGTAGGCAATGATTTTGATGATTTGTAGTTATTTGTTGTAGCATGAAGTTTTTAAGTTTTTTGGAATCTAGAGGCCATTTAGAGCCCCTTGCTTATGTATTTTGGGTCAAATATGGATTGCACTCAATGCGGTTTTAGTTGTATGCACCCTTACATTCTATATACATGAGAAACTTTGCATATTTGTGTATAATTGTTTGGATTCTTATGGATGCACATGACTACTTTTTTTTAATTTGAATATTTGATGTATGTTTTGATCGACCAGTTTTTTGGTTCGATTTTTTTCCTAGTTCCAGTCCAGTTCAGATTTTTGGGCTCAGTCGGTTCAATGACTGGTCCGGTTCTGATAACATTGGTTTAAAGCTTCATTGAAAAGTACCACTCCCAAAAGTTGGGAATTCATACCATCATTTCCCTAACCCTAGGAAATTTGAAGGATATACTGATCCAGGAGGATCCAAGAAGGCAAAATTTTTGAAGTCCTCCAATCTCAGCAAAATCAACACCAGATCGAAGGGCTCGTCGAGACGATTCCAACGGCATTCGTTTCACCTCAAACAGACTCCGTATGAGAAAGTTATTGCGTTCTGTTCTATAAGGTCAACAGGCAAATTTGGCAAAAAGAGGTGCCACGTGGCACCACTGACAAGGTGACACATGGCATCCATACTGTACAAACATGATGACATGGCATGGTGATGTGGCATGATGACATGGCATGCTGATGTGGCATGGTGACATGGCATGATGAAGTGGCATGATGACTAGCATGCATGCATTTGTGCTTGAAATGAGTTTTAGGACATTCATGCATTTACTCATGAGAAATTGTAAAATGATTAATATTTGAAGTGAGTGGAAAAATTACTCACATATTACTCATTTATTGTATTCCTTGAGTTGTTATGAAGTTAATGCATGTTTGTAACCAAAAAAAAACATGCCATATTTGTAAAGAAGTTGTAAAAAGTTGGTTTATTATTTAATAAAAAGCCCAACCATATGAAAACCAACTTGGGGAAGTTGTAACCAAGGCCAAGATAGGCAAATTAGTTGCAACCAAAGGAATCCATGAGAGTCATGTGAAGAAGGGCAAGCCAACCTATATAAACCCCTTCATTTGCCATTTCCCACTCATGCTTTGGAGTGGAGACTTTGTAGCTAAAGGAGAGAAGGGAGATTGCGTAGCTTTGTCGGAGGAAGGTACGAGTGTTTATACTCATTTTACACCGTCTTCAGGCTTCGGAGTTGCTGGAAGCAGTCTTGTTGTGTTTTGGGCAGCGGTTCTCTTCCTGGCCATTGTCGCCAAGGTATCATTGTATCATTGCCATGTATTTTGCCTTATGCTGAGATTATAGATTGGCCCTCCTATTGAGAAGCAGGCCCGGAGACGTAGTCCATCCTGGACGAACTCCGTTATCAACTTGTTGTCTTTATGTGCGTGTTGTCTATGTTGTTTGGTTCTCTTCTTATGGATTTGTGAGCTTCGTTCATGCTCTTTATGCAATTCATGTTAACGTCATAGAGTAGCAAAGATCTTGTTTTCGGATCATGTGGTATCAGCGCAGGACTATTTGACGTTGGATTGTGAGTGTGGATGCTCACGAGGGCTAAACTGCAAGCTGGTGAGGGTACATTAGAGCCTTACAATTCTGAGGTCGGACGTGCACACCGAAGGAGGAAGATGGAAGCTAATGATGCCCGCACTAAGATGGAGGCAAACTTTCACAAGGTCTTCTACATGATGGCCGACAAGGTAGACAAGTTGTTTGCAGACTATGAAGAACGCATGGCAAAAGAAAGAAAAGGCAGTGAAGTAAAGAAGGAAGACAAAGAAGTGAAGGACGAAGGCAACGCTTCAGTTAACCAAGGAGGAGGTGGCGAAGTGCCTCCTAAGCCTCCCTCTTCACCTTCAACTTCAAGCACAAGTTCAAGTGCTTCTTCCTCATCTCATTCTCAGCATTCCAAGGTTCCTCACAAAGAGCCTCAAAAGAAGCCCTTATTGAAGCTCGATGTGAAGTTTGATTTGCCCATGTTCAATGGGGAATCGAATGCAAAGAAGTTGAGCAATTGGATAAGGCAAATTGAGGTCTATTGCCGAGTCCAGCAGATCAAAGAAGAAGATGTGAAGATTCAGTTGGCTTCACTTCGGCTGACAGGCACCGCGCTTATATGGTGGGAAAGCAAGCTTCAGCAAGGTAGCAAACAAATGGGTAATCTTCTCTCATCGTGGTCTGCTTTCATTTCTGCTTTACGTAAGCAATTTTATCCGTTGGGTTATGTTCAAAAGGCTATGATGGATTGGCAAAGTTTTAGACAAGGCAAGGGTCAGAGTGTTCAGAATTTTATTGAAGAATTTAGAAAGAAAGCTCTAGAGTTGAATATTTCTTTAGATTCTCCTGACACTCTTGTGAAGTACATTGGTGCTCTTCATCATTATCTACGCCATACTTTGCTGTTGTTGAATCCTACTAGTGTGGATGAAGCAAGTGTTCAGGCTACTCATCTTGAGAGCAGGGAGAATCATTTGCAAGAATACCATCAGAAGGAGCCTTTCAAGCACAACAACAACCACAAATTCAAGAAAAAAGACAAGAGCAAGAAGACAGCTACTGCCAAGAAGGAAGGAGGAAAGCTCCATTGCAACCATTACAACACTGATGGGCATGATGAAGAAAGTTGTTGGAAGTTGCATCCTGAACAGAGGCCAAAGCATTATGGAAGCAAAAAGAAGAAAAAGACCGTTGCAACAGCGCAACGAGATTTGCGTTCCGACTCAGGTGACGAAACCATGATTACAGCCATGGGAATGCAAGGTAACAAAACTCCTCATACTGGTTCAAGTTCTACTCATGTTTCTAAGGAAAATGATAAAAGAAGAAGTGAGTTGTTTCACATCAGAGTTGTATCTAAGCATACAAAGATTGAAACATTATTTGATCCGGGTTCTCAAGTAAATTTGGTCTCAGAATCAGTTGTTAAGAAGTTGGGCATACCGACTAAACCTCACCCCAAGCCTTATCCTCTTGGATGGGTATGTGATAATGCTAAGCTACAGGTGACTAAGCAATGCAGGTTAAGGTTTGCTATTGCTTCAAAGTTGATCGATGAGGTGGACTTAGATGTTGTTCCTCTTGACATCTACGGTATCGTATTGGGAAGCCCATACTTGTATGATCGACAAGCAGTATTCTTCCGTCATGAGAACAAGTACCATCTCACCAAAAATGGGGTGGAGTACATCATGAGAGCTCACAGTATGAAGGCTAACACCACTCTTGTTAGTGCAGGACAGATGAAGAGAATCATCAACACTAATAAGAGATACATGCTCATGGTTGTGAGAGCAAAAGATGCTGAAGCAGTGAGAGCAAAAGATGCTGAAGCATCCGATGCTTTCAAAGGTTGTGATCCTTCTCATAAAAATGCTATGATTGATATTGTGGCTAACTATGATGAAATATTTCAGGAACCTACAGGTTTGCCTCCCAAAAGGGAGATTCACCATGAGATTCATCTCCAGCAAGATGCCCCTCTTCCTAATGTGGACATGTACAAGTTGTCCACAGTTATCAAGTACAAGAAGGGTACTAGTAACAAAGTGGCAGATATGCTTTCTAGACCTCCTATTGTTGCGTCTATTGTCTTGAAAAATTCTTCTTTATCCCATGAAAGTTATATGGAGCAGTATGCTACTGATGATGATTTCAAGGAGATTTATGAGAAGCTAACCAATGGCACACAGGTGGAAGACTACTATTTGCAGGGAAAGCTGCTCTATCATTTGGGCAAGTTATGTGTTCCTATTAGTGAAAGAGTCCATGTAATACGAGAAGCTCATACTTCTCTTGTATCAGGGCATTTTGGGGTAGGTAAGACTTTGGCTCATTTGCAAAGACTTGTGTATTGGCCTCGCATGAAAGACATTGTAACAAAATATGTAAAGGGGTGTGTGATGTGCTCTACTTGTAAGCCCACTAATAGAAAATTGGGGCCGTACTCACCACTTCCTGTTCCTTCCCATCCTTGGGAAAGCATTTCCATGGATTTTGTGGGGGGTTTGCCTATGTCTAGGAGGGGTCATGACTACTTGTATGTGGTCGTGGATAGGTTTAGCAAGATGTGTATTCTTATGCCATGTAAAAAGCAGGTCACTGCAGAGCAGGCTGCTCCTCTTTTCTTTCAGCATGTATGGGTTCACTTTGGACTTCCTACGTCCATTATCTCGGATCGGGACTCCCGATTCCTTGGAGAGTTTTGGACAAAGTTATGGTGTATGATGGACACCAAGCTGAAGAGGAGCACCGCTTTCCATCCACAGACCGACGGACAGACAGAGGTAGTCAACATGACAGTTGTCCATTTGCTTCGAGGCTATTGCAACAAGCATCCTAAGTTATGGGATGAACAGATCCAGTATGTGCAGCATGCCTGCAACAGGGCTATGCATTCTTCCACTCAGAGCTCGCCATTTGAGACATGCTTTGCGTACTTGCCAAAGACTCCATTGGACTTGACTTATGGGAGAGAGGCTGAGTCAAGCGCTTCCAAGGATGAATACAAAGCCCGCAGGTTCATTCAGAGAGTTCAACAGGTACATCAAGCAGTGCAAGAGCAGTTGGAGAAGAGTCAAGCCCAGTACAAGGCTCGCCATGACAAGCATAGAGTTGATCATCAGTTTCAGGTGGGAGATCAAGTATGGCTTCACATCAGCAAGGAGAGGATAAAAGGAGAAGGCAAGAAGCTAAAGCCTATTAGATATGGTCCCTTCACCATCTTGGAGAAGATTGGGACGAATGCTTTTCGCTTAGAGCTACCGCCATACATGCAAATCTACTCAGTGGTGAATGTGGAGAACTTGAAACTCTATGAGCTTCCCATGATCATGGATGAAAGGGAGAATGTCTCATTTCCATCAGTTGATGAATTTGCTCCTGAGTACATGGATGAGCTAAAGGAAGATGTCATCTTGGACAGAAGGACAAGGACTTCTCGCAGAGGTGATGTTGATTATCTTCGAGTGGGCATCAAAGGCACTCATCCAAGCAAAGCCAAGTGGATCGAGAAGGGGAAAGTGAGGGAGCAATTCCCTCACCTACCAGTTGATTAGTAAAGGCTTTTGGAGGCCAAAAGCTTCTCAGTGGGGAGGAATGATCCAGGAGGATCCAAGAAGGCAAAATTTTTGAAGTCCTCCAATCTCAACAAAATCAACACCAGATCGAAGGGCTCGTCGAGACGATTCCAACGGCGTTCGTTTCACCTCAAACAGACTCCGTATGAGAAAGTTATTGCGTTCTGTTCTATAAGGTCAACAGGCAAATTTGGCAAAAAGAGGTGCCACGTGGCACCACTGACAAGGTGACACGTGGCATCCATACTATACAAACATGATGACATGGCATGGTGATGTGGCATGCTGATGTGGCATGGTGACATGGCATGATGAAGTGGCATGATGACTAGCATGCATGCATTTGTGCTTGAAATGAGTTTTAGGACATTCATGCAT
>LPNX010204140.1:0-34667 GCA_001517045.1 Pseudotsuga menziesii | reverse complement strand
GGCAGTGTTGCAAGTTTATGGTTCATTTCAACATACTATCCTTTTTTATACTAGCATACTAGAAATGAGATCAAAGAAACAACATTGCAATGTGGCATCGGTTACTAAGTGGATCAAAAACATTCATTTATTGTACAAGGACATCCATGTTGGTGTTTTGTAGCCGCAGGGAGTATTCCTGCATGACAACCTTTTTGGAAGAATGAAGATGTTCTAGAAGCCAGTACATGACCATTGAACATGGAAGAAAACCATTAAGAAATGTACCAAGTGGGTTCATAATGCATAATGAGTGGGTTGGCCCAGACCCAAAAGTGACATTATGTGAACATGTATGCAGACCCAATTAAAATAAAAAAATGCCCTGAATGAATATAAATAAGAGGTCCTATTACTCATTTTTTTATTATCTGAGTCATCTCTTGAGATCTCTCATCTTCGGCGCATGGAAGAGAAAAAAGTCGTGCTATGGTTTATGCTCTTATTTTGGTGATATTATGTATTTGGGATCTTCCTCTCTTGGTGCTAGCTCATGGATATGTCATGAGATTAGTACTTTTTATGATGCATATGTATTAGGGTTTCTTCATGCTATGAAACCCTTGTGGATTAGGGTTTTCTCATGGTTTGATTGTACTTGGTTATCTGAACATAATTCTTCTAATAGAGGTTGGTTGGGTTTTACTTGAGTTTTGGATTTCCCAGGATAAATTTCTTGTGTCTACTGTGTATGACTATCTTTATATGATTCCTTTATTATGTTGCAATTATGGTTGAATTTTCAATGTGTAAAGTTATTTGATGATAAACAATGATTAATATATCATAACTAATCATTATCAGGTCTAAAAATAGCTAAATAATCATTGAATATGGCTGATATGCATTGAAGATGCATGTTTTTTATGTAATGGTATAAATTCAGTCACAAGAAATACCAAGATACCAGAATACATATTGCAGAATACCATACTTCGTTGACTAAGAAGCACTCAATCTTTGAATGATCACTTGCAAGCAACCACATTTAAGTGCTCACAAATGTCTTTGTTTTTCTATCTTCTGATGATATTTTTTACACTTCCAAAGTTTCATTAAACTTAAGCATGATGACAGGAACAAGATGCATAATAATAGGAGTTGTCTTTAGTTGAACATTGGAAAACCTCATTCAATGTCTCATATGTTGTAGTCCATAGCCTAGATTCACTTGCATCCTCCCTATGTGCTGCACTAAGAAGAGCCTCAACGATGTTCTTGAAAAATGGAGAGAGTGGAGAGGAGCTTTCCCCTGCATCTTCATACCCTTGGGCCAAGAAATATAAAGAACCATAGACCTGTGATCGTACATTGCTTTCAAAATTATATTCTAAGGATTAGTAAGAAGATCTTCCAATTCATAAAAATTCATTATTATGCTGGAAGTATCATCTGCTCAGGGTGAATTGATGGTGTAACCATAAACTTTAAGTTTTTCCCTTCTCAATTTCAAGCACTTAAACAGGTCATTATACTCAATTGACCTTCTCTAACAGAGTATAAAGAAACAAATTGAGTGATTTTCTATGTATAATCTCAAACCAAAGCTCTTGTAATCCAATTTAAACCCTTAACAAAGAAATAATTTGAAGATGTGCTAGATGAATCTCTTAAGCAGTCTAAGAGCATATGTTGGCACTAACAACCCTCTTCTTGTTTCAACAATGTCTCTAACAACATTGGCACAAGAGTAGAAAGTGTTTGATCAGTAGCAGGCCTAAGGATGTGATCAAATTTAGAAGGATTGAATTTCATGAATTTCAATCACCACCAATGAAAACACAGTAAACCATATTGAAGCCACATTTATGAGGGAAACAAGTGATCCTAGATGAGTTGGGAAAGTAGGAGACCCAATTCATAATATATAGACCATTGATCAACCTCTCCTAGCTCCCAAAGATGTCTCCCATTGAGAAGGAAGCACGTAGTGACCTATATGTACATAGCTTGTTTGTACTAACTACCCATATGCAAACATGGAAGTTATGCCCAATGAATCTAAACCTTAAACATAGGATTGCATTTGCATGTTTTGTTTGTATGCATGGTTTTGGCATGAGTTGGGTGGTATAAGGAATGGGTGGTATAAGGAAGTTTGCATGGGTAGTGGAAATTCCATAGTGGTGAAGGCATGGGCTCTTTTTTCCATTGACACAAAACTTAATGGTGTTTTAGTGGCATTGTTGTTACCATTCTTAATTACAGGAAAATGGCACTGGGAGGCACATAGAAAAATACTTCAAATTCTTGTAGAGCATGACAAACCAGTGAAGCCACATCTAACAATTGTTAGTGATGGAACGACTACAATACTAAGTGGCATAGACCATAAGAAGGGAGTTGTGGTTGTCACTTTTGTGAGATTTTGGATGGTAATACCTCTTTCCCTAGTGGGGTAGTTTTAGCATGCATGCCAATGATGGGTCACACCCATCGGTATGCATTAGGATTGATTTTTCATGCTAAGACTATCTATAACGAGTGATTCTTGTTTTGTTTTGGTTGGGAAGGATGGTGCTATTGATACCTAAGACATACATATTATGAATATGATCGCTTTACAAATTGTCAATTGAATATTAACCAATTCATAGTTCCTTGAGTAGTAGATTGACAAATTTTTAAGGAGTCATTTTGTCAAAAACTTGAAATGGACATATCTCAAAAAACTTTCATCCAAATCACACGAAATTTGGAATGAATACGCATTGTATTGAGATGAACAACTTCCATAAATTTCACGTTACTCCGTTGCATAGATTTGGAGAAATTGACCGCCATAACCTACAACCAAATTTTCTTTATCTCGATATCAGTGCATCCATTTACTCTGATTTTTGGTGTGGAGATGTACTATATTGAAGGGAACAAGCACACAATATTTAAGCGAAAATCAATTTGTCATTTGGGAGAAAAACTCCATTCTCACCTACAACCATTTGTCTTTTATCTCAATATCAATGCATCCATTTACTTTGATATTTGGTGTGGAGATGTACAATTTTGAAGGGAACAAGCACACATAAATAATATGAGAGTAAGATTACCATTTTTACAATGTTTTCTTGAAACTTATCATATCTTTGTGCTAAAATATTGTTTCGCATACATGCACTGAAAACCTGTGCACTTTTTATGGTAATCTAGTGATTATAGAATTGTGTATTTTGAATTAAGGTGCTTTAACATGAAACCACGAAACCATGTGATTTATATTTTGAGTATTTTGTGGCTTTGTAAGTTGTTCCTTTTGGGTTATAGTGGTTGGTTAGTTTAAAAAATCATGACATATCTGTAAAGAGGCCTTGGATTTCTAAAGTAGGTTGAACTTGTTATTGAAGGGACATTATGTAACTGCGCACTGGCAAAAGTTTCATCATCATCATGGCAAGAGGGGTTCAAAACTCCACCAAGGGCATCAAGGGCAAGGCAAGTGTTATCCATATCATGTAGACATAAGCATGGGATTCAATAAATCAACCACATCATCCATCACCGAGGGTGTATATGCCAATCACCATCATATGCAAGAGTGTAAGGACATCTCAACCAAGTGTAGGGATCCACCAAGTGCTCCAAAGGACAAACCATATGTGTATGGGCTTTGAGGGCTAAGGTAACCAAATTTTCTTTATCTCGATATCAGTGCATCCATTTACTCTGATTTTTGGTGTGGAGATGTACTATATTGAAGGGAACAAGCACACAAAATTTAAGCCAAAATCAATTTGTCATTTGGGAGAAAAACTCCATTCTCACCTACAACCATTTGTCTTTTATCTCAATATCAATGCATCCATTTACTTTGATATTTGGTGTGGAGATGTACAATTTTGAAGGGAACAAGCACACATAAATAATATGAGAGTAAGATTACCATTTTTACAATGTTTTCTTGAAACTTATCATATCTTTGTGCTAAAATATTGTTTCGCATACATGCACTGAAAACCTGTGCACTTTTTATGGTAATCTAGTGATTATAGAATTGTGTATTTTGAATTAAGGTGCTTTAACATGAAACCACGAAACCATGTGATTTATATTTTGAGTATTTTGTGGCTTTGTAAGTTGTTCCGTTTGGGTTATAGTGGTTGGTTAGTTTAAAAAATCATGACATATCTGTAAAGAGGCCTTGGATTTCTAAAGTAGGTTGAACTTGTTATTGAAGGGACATTATGTAACTGCGCACTGGCAAAAGTTTCATCATCATCATGGAAAGAGGGGTTCAAAACTCCACCAAGGGCATCAAGGGCAAGGCAAGTGTTATCAATAAATCAACCACATCATCCATCGCCGAGGGTGTATATGCCAATCACCATCATATGCAAGAGTGTAAGGACATCTCAACCAAGTGTAGGGATCCACCAAGTGCTCCAAAGGACAAACCATATGTGTATGGGCTTCGAGGGCTAAGGTACCACATGTAGGAGTACTAGCATCATCCATACTTGTGCACCCATTAATCTAACCACTGTGTTGGNTGCTCCAAAGGACAAACCATATGTGTATGGGCTTCGAGGGCTAAGGTACCACATGTAGGAGTACTAGCATCATCCATACTTGTGCACCCATTAATCTAACCGTGTTGGGAAGAAGGCCCCAACCTGTGCAAGATATCCCATGAAAAATACCAAGAGCATGTGCAAGTGTCCATGATCCAGTCCATACCTGTCCATGACCGTTGAGAGGCCACTAGAAGTCCCTTGTTGGTATCAATGAAAACTAAATCAACACATAAAATCTTGAGAAGTGGGTTCTATAGGCCCACTTTATTCACTCAGGTAAACAAAAAAGTGAGAGCATGGGTAGAATGACAGAAGGGTTTGGACAGTGACAGTTTATTTTACCAAGTGGGTAGAGGCGATTCCAGTTAAAAATGGTATTGACATATTTGTGATGATGAGGTTTTTGGAACAAAAAATATTAGCCAGGTCCGGTTGTCCTAGAAAACTTATTATTGATAATGCTAAGCGTTTTTCATCCACATCTATGATTAACTTCTGCAAAAATTACAACATTATTTTGGGACATCCCACTGCCTGTTATTCTCAATGAAATGGGCTAGCAGAGGCTTAAAATAAGAATCTCATGAGGATTATAAAGAGGATATTGTATGATAATAAGAGATCATGGGATTCCAAGTTGAAATATGTTGTGGGCTGACAGGATCAATACTAAAAGATCCACCAGGACATCACCTTTTCATATTTGTCTATGAAACTGATGTTATACTGCCGGTTCATCTTGGTATACCAGTTATGAAATTGTTTACAAGCATTGCAGGATGAACTTAATGATATGCCAAGAAGGGCAAATCAACTTATCGATTTACAACAAACAAGGGAACAGGTTGGTGAAAGACTTCAAATATACCAGGACAAGATGAAAATGTTGTTTGATAAGAAATCCAAAGAAAGAAATTTTGATGTTGGGGATCTAGTTGTGAAATGGGATAAACACAGAGAGAACCCAAGAAAGCATGGAAATTTTGATCCTCTCTGGTCAGTACTTTTCATAATAGAAGCCACAGAGGGAAAAAATGCATTCTCATTCACAAATCTGCAAGGAGAGAGCATTGGATTGCCTTTTACTGGGCGTTATCTCAAACATTTTTTGGTTTACTGAGAATACATTGGTCAGTTTCACAGTACATACCTGTTTTACTGTTCGATAGATAGTGTCAGTTTTATAATTTTTGAGTTTATTGTAGTTTCTGTTGATTTCAAGAAATTTTGCTAGTATCAGGAATGTTAAAAATGGAAAAAGGGGATTACCTAATTTTAGAAAGCTGAGTTCCCATTTATTATAAGATTAATGGTAGAAGTTTAGAACTATTCCATTTGACGGAAGTAAAAAAGAATGGCATATTATCATAGCAAGATAAAGGCAGATCTCAAAACAGAGTACTCTTAACTCTTCAGAACCACAACTAAAATGTGAGTTTTTCTAGTAATCATGTCTTAGAAGGTAGCCAGGCGCCAAATTCCAGAACTGATTAACCATATTGACTCAAAAGAGGTTTTCATCCATACACAAATTTAAATGCATAACAGATCATGTGATAAGAGAAAGGCATATCTCTGGAGATGAATATTATAATGGGTATATCTAAAATTACTTGAGCATACTCAACTCATTTTCATAAACAGTCATCATCCCTTATTTGTTTGATAAAGCATGACTGATTGCTCCCATCTCAAGTGCTAAAAGCATAAAAAATAAATAAGGATGGTGAAAACAAATTCAATTAATTTTGGGGAGTGCAGGTATCTTCACCGGAGCTATCGATCATGTTGCTAAGAAAATAAATATCCATCTTTTACGCCTTTGAAGTTGATATGGGGAACAGTTTAATGTTTGGCTTTGGGGCTTAAAGCTTGTTTGATTACCTTACAGAACTTATAAGTGTGCTTGATAATGAAAGCAGTGGAAGTCTTTCACCACACCTTACCCTTGCTTGTGTCGTACAATATGCTATAATTAGTCTATTTCATCAAATGAATCATTTCTCTGGTAGATCTATCAAAATGATTGAGAATCAAATTTTCTGGCACATGGGTATTTCATTTTTATATTTTTGATAAATCAGGGTTTAATTTTTGTACAGAAAATTAAAGGGGCTTTCATCCACAAGCATAAAATAAATATCCATATCGATCATGTTGCTAAGAAAATAAATATCCATCTTTTACACCTTTGAAGTTGAAACGGGGAACAATTTAAGATTTGGCTTTGGGGCTTAAAGCTTGTTTGATTACCTTACAGTACTCATAAATATGATTGATAATGAAAACATAGGAAATCTTTCATTATACTTTTACCTAACTTGTGTTGTACAATATGCTATAATTAATCCATTTGATCAAATGAATAATTTCTCTTACAGATCTATCAAATTGCATCGAGAATCAAATTTTCTGGAACATTGGTATTTCATTTTTCTATTTCTGACAGATCAGGGTTTAATTTTTTACAAAAAATAAAAGGGGCTTTCATCAATAGGCATAAAATAGACATTCTAAAAACATAATTTTTCCTTTTTCCTTTTTGCTATCACATAAAAATTCTCTCTTGAAATATGCATTTATGATACTAACCCTGTTTTTACTACGGAGGATTCTTCCAGCACTTTGATTAAATTTTGCAGGTACAGATGAAAAATTTCATCATAATGACACAGAATTGTTAGTCTTACACAAACTAATAAAACAATGAAAGTGATGATTCAAAGCCACATGGAATAAAATAAATCTATTTGCAGAACAACGCTTGATGCATCTAATTTATCTTAAGCCTCCATAGTCGCCTCCATCATAGCCTCACAGCCTTTGTGACTCCCTTGATCAGTACTTGTTTCAACTTGATACACTCCCGAAGCAAATGCTTCTTAGTGGGTTTACTATTAGGAGCAACGACTTTGTGCGTAGCAGCATTAGAATTTCGGTCGGCACCAAAGTTAGAAGGCTCTGGGTGTACAAAACGATTGCGATCTGATCTAAGTGGATTGATCCACTAGAATATTTTCAGCCATCGTCGGGAGATTCTGTGATGGAGGAGGCATAGAGGAAAAGAGCTCAGGAATCCTCACACCTGTCGAAGGCAGAGGAAATTGATATCTCCATGCATCTCGATTCTCTTGATTGATGGATGCAACCGGTGAAGATGTTTCCCAACGAACCATACTTGGGGGGTCTGGTATGAGGACTTCATCTAGTGTAATCAACTCAGCTATCAGGGACTCCAATTGTTCAGGATCTAGAAGGGGTAAATATCCGTTTGGTATAACATTGGGCATACTTTCATCCCAGTTCACACAATTTTTCTCATTGGTTCCTGGCACTTGAAGCCGCAACTCTTGACCAGGGTGCCCGTCGTTTTCCAACTAACCCAAACGAAACAGTGACCAACCAAACAGTGACGAGATAGGGATACGAGAGAGCGCGGTCCTATTCTCGTTTAGATTTAGGAGTGGTCTACGGATTCCACATTAAATTTTGAGCCGGAACGGGATATATAAGGCAATCTAACCTGTGATGCGAAGGGATTCGAACCTGCGACGCCGAAAGTACATGAAACCTAAGCTTGGAAACTAATTCCCAACAGAAATGGAAAGAGGGCATGCACCAATCTCCATACCCACTAGTTTTTTGAGTAACAGGAACAAACCCAACTGCGCAGACAGACGTGTTGGCCATTGTGTCAACAACCCAGCTTGACAACAAAAATTTACAGAGGTGGGAACCTACGAACTCGACTCGCGCCTTCCACCTGGAGGTTGGAACCTACGACCTCGGCTCGCGCCTTCCACACAGTTTGAACCACTCTTGGAAACTTGAGCGGAGGAGAGCTTTGTTTGAACAGGGAGCAAAGCTTTGTTTGAATGTAGAATGTGCTGGAGGTGGCGCCTTCTGCTCCTCGGGACATGGGTGACGGCTGAGAGGACACCCAAGCTGCCGCTTGGTACAAGCTTCATTAAATTGGGCTACAGCCGGAAGTTTCAAAAAAAATCCGGCATCCGGGAGGGACTCCGTCCATGAACTCTTTGACCCACGCCAGCCAGCTGGCTTAACCAGCATGAACGTACATGCTGGATAAGCTCAGCCGTTTGCAGAGGATGAACTCGTGTCCACTGGTTGGAGGCGCTATTGTGCAGTCCGACCGCTTGGAAATCATTGCAGACCGCCCATTGTGCATTGAAGAGGCCCGTGAGTTGAAGTGAAAAAATATTACTACTAGCTAGAGTTGTTAGACTGTCGAAGGTTGAATTGCAAAATTTGATTTGCACATAAGGTGAATATCTGCTGTGAGGAACACGAGTCATATTGCTGAGTGCGTTTTGCTAAGGAAGGAGTGCTAAGGAAGGAGGAAATCATTGAAGTAAAGCTGCCATTTGAAGCTGCTTGTTGCTGCATTGAACATCTTGGTAAATATATTTTTTGTAAATGGATTTTTTAATGAGACTCGCTTTTGGAAGCATCTTTGAGTATGAAGAGGAAGAGGATTACTTCATCCAAATTCCCATCAACGATGAAGGAGACACAGAGATTTCATTGGAGTTAGATTCACCTTTGCATGATAATCCTATAGCTATTGAAATAAATGACGAAAGTGCAGAAAAAGTGTTGATGAGGTGGCCGCTACCGAGGATGAGGCCAATTACACCTCTGACTGAGAAGGTGAGTATATAAGGCTCTCCTGTGTATCAGATTGAGAGGAAACTGGATAAAGGTGGAATTGGACAAGTTTATGTGGATCGTTGTTTTTGGTTCCACCATAGAGGTTGCTTTAAAATTTGAACATAGAACAAGTAAAGGTTGTAACTATGGGCCTCTTGCTGAATGGGGCATTTAGGTTGCTCTGGGAGGTAGTAATAGTGTTCCCTATGTGCATTACAAGGGACACAAGGGTTGTCAAGGAGACTAGTATATTATGGTTATGGATATGTTGGGCCCTAGTTTATGGGATGCTTGGAACTCTGTTGTGCAAGTGATGTCTGGAGAGATGGTGGCATGCATTGCCTTAAAATTTATATACATTCTGGAGAGGATGCATGCTAAAGGTTATGTTTGATGGTATCCAACTATTACACCAATAATCACAGATGGTGTTCAAGTGGTAGGCTATAAGCCAGGAAGGTTTACAATGCCAATGAAGTAGACGTATCACTTCAATGTGGCATATTCCAGGATCACACATCATATTAAAAAAAGAAGAAGTGAAGATGGTCTATTCATAAGTAGTATACTTATATAGCTTCTCTTAGTGTGCATATCTAGGCAAGCTGGAATATCTATTGTTTTACTGAGTTTACAAATTTGAACTCATTTTTCCATTAAGGGGGGATGTTGGAGATATTCCCACGAAATGATAGGCTGCATTATAGAGAATGGGTTATGTGTATCTCATGAGATGAGGAGATAGTTTTGAGATCCATGAGAGTAGGATCTAAGAGCTTAGTTTGTTAAAGATTGTTTCACTATATATTGTAATCATTTCTCTTTAAATAATTGAATTGGTGTTTACTATTCCTTGAGCGATAGGCTCTGTCCCGTATGCCTCTCCTATTCTAAATATTTCTCCGTTGGAATCTTAACATTGTTTTTCTCAAAAACATATTTAGATCTAGGGTCATGTCTTAATGCACCATATTTCTCTCACACTTCATTTGCAACCCAACTTTTGGGACTGATCATTGACATATTTTATTTTAAATGATATTGAAAAGGCATGCTTCTACCGTGCAACTACATGAATTCTTTTATGTCAATGTCCCATTTCCTCCTCTTTTCTTCATACAATGCATCCCACGACTATGTTTCCTCTACATTGTAAATAATGAACTTGTTGATTACATCAATTTCTGAATTTTCTATTGTATTCATGGAAACAAAACCACATTCAGTACGTATGGGATGAAATATAGATTTGAAGTTTGTTGTGAATAGTTACAATGTGGAAATGTGAAGATTGAAATATAAGTGGCTTATTCCTGATCAATTTCTTTTTTCCTTCCGTTTCTAGTAACTCCCCTTCCCTTTTGTCCTCATCACGTTCATCATACCAAATCACTGTGCATGGTATGTTGTTGATTTGATTGATGTACTCATTGGCATAATAGAACGACTCATGTACTATGTACCCCTACGCCATAGTCCCATTGGGTTTTTCCCTCTGCTGAACAAATCCCTTCAATTTTTTCATGTAACTCTCTAAGAAGAACATCCACTGACATGAGACCACCTCAACTAATTCAACTTCATTGACTAAGTGAATTAGAAGATGAATCTACAATCCCATGAAATTCGACGACATTTCCTTCTCAAAGATACAAACAATCTTTGCTATCTCTTGACGCCATCGAGGAACGCTATCAATGTAAATATCCTTTGATACGATCTAGAGTACAATTGAAGATAGTCTAGATATGACATGCTACAGGTTATTGAGAAAGTCATGGTTCACACATCCACACACAAACAATGGATAATGACATTACAAAGAAAACACAAATAATTAATTTAATTTTAACTTGTGTGGTAAAAGATATTAAATAATAATAAAATAATTTTTTGGACATTATACACACGCTTAAAAGGTTGAGATAGTCATGTGATTTCAAACCCGTCAACTTTTTGTTACATCCACAACATTTACATCCATGATAACCTTTTGTTACAAGACCTGTGATGTTATGGTATACACAGCACATTGTTAGTGTTTAAGATCAAGATAGTTGCAACGGATTAAATATGCCAAAAAATTATTGCTTTGAATATAAACAAATCAAACAACATATTTACCTAAGCAAACTCCCAACCCTAGATAATCATGTGTGGTGTACGCACATATGCCATACAATGTAAAATTTCTCTCTGATGGGATGGGTCTCGATACATCATATACTTGTAACTTTTCCCATAATGCCTTAAACTCTTCGATCAATGGTCATAGGTAAACATCCATATTCTTCACTTTGATGTGATAGATGCCATCCCTGCAACATAGCAAAATCTTTGCAATGAAAGAGCCTTTGAATCCTTGGTATTATAGGCATGTGCCTCAATATATCACGAGGAGGACCATGGGATTTAGCATTCTTATTCGATTCTGTGTATCCACCATGCCCACATTTTTGACATATTTATTTGTTTAGATATTCACCGTATTTGGGAAATTTTGAGGTAAACAATGGGCCTCATAAGGGATATATTAAAATATTATGAACTAGACATTTTATGGGGAAGGTATACTTGACAACTCACATTTTCACTACATTAAATGTACAATTTAAATAACCATGACATACTAGAAACAAAAATAATAAAAAATGTTATATTGAAGTGACTAAAAGCTAATTTTAATTTCCAAAAAATGTGTAGTACTTGGATGCATTCATGTCTTTGAACTTGGAGATCACTTTTAATAATAAAATATAAACACAATGAAAATACAATCAAATATGTTTTAATAATAAAATATAGACACAATGAAAAGACAATCAAATAATACAAAATGAAAAAAAAAATCAAAATTTTCAAATTTTCTCCAACGACACATTGAAAATTGAAATTTAAAATAAAAAGATATATATATTTTCTTAATTTTTTTATTATAACTTATGTTCTTTTGTAACATGTATCTTTTTAATTTTTTAATGTAATTTTTTTTTTTAGGTTCTTAATAAAATTTACATCTAATATGCTTAACCCGTTATTCAAAATTAAAAAATTAAAAATAATAAATATATATGTTTTTTTTTTTAATTTAAATTTCTTATTTTTTTATTAAACCAATTTATGTGTTTTTATAATAGAATTAATTTAGTTAAATTCTCATAAAATATGATGTTATGATTTGTATAAAAAATGATTAAACCAATTTATGCTTCTTTCTTTCTTTCTATATTAATAAATTAATCACCTATTATTATTAGTTTTTTTCTACATTTTAAAATATATAGAAATATTTTAATTTATTCATTGTATACTTTAAATTTAATATTTAACTATGTGTGTGTGTGGGCGCTAGAGGAACCAACAACGATGCCAGTTTCATACTCACGTGATACGAGGTCGATCTCGACGACTTCGGTATAACCCCTAGGCACGACCAACTATGGGCTCAACCTTTGCGCACATTTCGTCGAGACTCGAATCGCTGAGTTTCTTAACATCATGTATGCCTTAACATAACGTGCAGTATCCAATCGAACTACATCCCTGACCTTTATTAATATATTTATTATACATTATAAATTTGAAAAATTTAAATTTTGATTTTAATACTTTTTTATTTTAATATAGGTTAACACATATATTATATACTTAATTCTAATATTTAAATTTTGATTTTAATAATTTATAATTTGAGTCTTTTTTAACTTTTAATTAATTAATTGTAATCTAATTTTGTCAAATATTACATTTTAATGTAATTATATAAGTTAATATTTAATATTTTAAATTTTGTATAATGTAATGTTTTGTAGTTTTTAATTAATTGTACTATAATTTGATAAAATATTACATTTTAATATGATGTTTGGTTTAGAATTTAGTTTTGTGAAAGTTAGTTTTTAAATTGGGTGTTTTATAAATATATTATTTTGTACTGCTTTTTATTGTAAATAAAATAAAGTTCAATTAAGAAAATATATAATTATATGATATTTTTGAGATTGAGAAAAATGGATGAATATATCATATATTCATATGTAAAAATGTGTAAATAAAAGATATTTTTAACATTAAGAAAAATTGGAGAAATATAACATATATTGAAAATTGTGTAAAGACATGCATAATAAGTGAAAAGACATATATTGTTTTTTTTCAAAATATATGAAGGGACAATAATATATTTTATTGAAAAAGTGTGAAAAGACATTAGTACTTTACTCTAAGTGTAAAAGTACTTGTAGACTACCATGGTTAACCATAGTTTTTGATCAACCTTTTAGAATATGACAAATAAACAACCTTAACTCAAGTAATGACAACTTAACTATTATAGTTGATGTCATTCTCTAGATTGCGATTGGTTCTTAAAAAGTTGATTTTAATAGTACTTTTTTTGTTTAGAGGCCCATTTTTTACCTTAAAATTCCCCTAATATATATAATACAATCATTAGGACATGCATGGTATGATATGTACTCAACAGCCAACATTTTCAGCATTTCTTTGCCTCCTTGCAGTTTCCGGTAAAGTCATTATCATTCAGAAATACCTTATATTTGAATAACCTGTAGCTAGCAGGAAATACAAATGTACAATGTCACTTAACGTTCATAAAATTGACCATTTTCAATCATCCTTGTGTAATAAGATTATTCAAAATATAATGTAGTTGATGGTCACTATATTTAGCATCATTAAGAAATTTGCGTTAGACATGCCATACTTTGCTTTCAAGTTTTACAATAACATTGTCGTCCCCGACTATGCATACTTTGATCGTCTAGGTTCAAAGAGAGGTAGTGAATTTTCCATTTTAAGGCTTTCGAAGAAGGCTTCAATGATACGAGCGTCATACCATAGCTCATTTTCCTAGAATGTATGAAACAATATTGCATCCATGGCACTTTGTTGTAATAACTCATCCATACCAACATCTAATTCATTGCCTCCATTTCCAACTTGTGAAGAACTGCTAGCACTGTAGGCATTCCTAATTGGTGAGGATGGACGTAGTGTAAATTGAATACGTGGTTTATTCAACCATGTTTGGTATGATTCCTGTCCAAGTTGTGCTCTTTTTTCATCCTTCTCTCTATTTGACATTGTTCTGGGGTGCAACGAAATATGGTATGCAAGTCGCTCATCATCAGAATCTCGATTTAAAAAATATTGAACATTACATTGATGATGTTATTAAGCACAATGCAATTGGTTTGATATATTATTATACAAAACAATTATTTTAGAAGCACAAGAATAATTTCCAATACAAAATGATAAGCTACGAACATTTTATAAAGCAAATGTTCAGATTGAGTGCTAAGTTAACATCAATTCCACATTAAATATAGAAATTCAAAATTGAGCATTTTCAAATTCAATTTATAAATTAAATTAAAAATTTATAAAACATAATTTCAAACCAAGCAATACATTAACATGGATCCCATTGTAAATTGACAAATATAAGTAATTAAAGTTTTTTTGTCTTACGCCCCAATGGAATGTCTAAGGGTAATCCCAATGCGAGATGTCTCTAACGAGTAGTTGGTGGTCTATGAAAGTTGTAGTTTATTAACAATTCATCATGAGGAGACAAACTACGTATTGCATGTACACTAACAAATCTTGATGCTTTCCTTTTCATAAAGAAATCCTAGTCGTTGAAGTGTTCCTCAAATGAACAATTTACGGAAAATAAAGAGCACCTAGAACTATTTATGAACCCTGCAATATTCCCACTAGTGCGTGGACGACCATCTATATATAATAGGTTCTTCCTGTAAAAGTCTCCAGAAACATAACCATTCATGCACATACTATACATGGAAATGCTATACTTGTATTTAACAATATTCAAGTAATCATACCGACAATAAATAAGACCACAAAATGGCATAAGTGCTACGTATTGTTCAGGAGGAACAAGTACATGTGAAAGGATAAAAAACCCAAGATTTGCAGCATCAATTTTAGACTTCACAATCATAAAACAAATACCACAAAAGGAGAATTCGGTCCCAATATCAGGCACATGTAAGAAGACATCCAAGCTCCATACAAACGCGGTTGTAAGAAGTTTGATATTTACTTTGCAAATTCACAGGAAGGGAGAAATCATCCCTAATCTCCAACAATTGGATGAACATCGTTGTGTACTTGGACAGTTTTTCTCTCAACTCATGCAAATTTTTGGATCTTCTAGTAGAGATGGGTTGGGTGACATTCAAATCATACTTTGGATCACTAGAATTTTCAGTTGAATGCACATAAGAAGAGGGGTTCACCAATTTAGGATGAGAAATAATTGTTTTGGCTTCCAACTTTTTCAAAAAAGAGTACAGGGAAGAGTTATTGTGTGTTTTTTCTATATCACCTATTGGATTATTTACTGTAGTAGGGGGTATTAAACCATCAAATTTGGGTGATATATCACAGGTGTAATGGGTGAGTGTGACATGCTGAGGGTTCTCCTTTAACCCTTGACATTTTGAACAACCACAAACTATTGCAGTGTCATAAAAGAGTTCTAGCTCACGATGAATTACCATCGATGAACCAGGATTACGACTTGAAGACGACATGTTACAATTTGTGGGGTAAAACGACTTCCCATTTTCATCTACGGATTTCTTGCAGTATCTTGTTCTCGATAAGAGCTTACGGTGTTTTGCAAAGGGTGGATCAATTTCTTGTGCATCTGAACTCAAACCTGAATCGTAATCGTGAAATAAAGAATAAATTGATATAATTTCATATTCACATGGATAAGTAACATAAATTCAAATAAATAGTCAAATAATAAATAAAAACTGAACTTACTGGGGATGGAAAGAGAGAACTCGTTGAACTTTGATGGAATGAGATAGAATCTGAAGAATTGGCCATTTGATACTACAAATTTTTCTCCCTGCATTTGATCCAAATAAACAATCAATATATGTCTCTAGGATCCTAAACTTTTTTCAAGAACTATATTCCAATCTAACTTTCAATATAGTCTAGAAACCATTATGTATGAACAAGGTGAGTTTAAGAAACATATATATACTATGAAATATTGTAACTACTATCGTTGAATAATAAAATAAAACTTGAGATGAATATATAGTTTTAGGTGGAAAGACAAAACCCAACATTAATTTTTAGGATTGCGTCTATTTAAATATAAACACACGTGTGTTTAAACATACTGAACGCACCGGTGCACAACAACTACAAACACACCATGAAAATAATCTCTGCAAAATATCCCTCAGGAGAAAATATCCGCTATATTTGGTAGCATATGTTTATACATGAATTATAAATAGTTATTCCAACCTGTGTGTGTCATAAATACAAATGCACCGGTGCGTTACATATAGACAGGCACTGATGAACATGATTTTTTTCAACCAACATGATGCTGATTCCTAATTAGCGATCATTGCACCGATGCGTAATAAATATAAACACATCGTGAAATATCCCCCATAAAATATCTTTGAGTAAAAACTATCCGCTACATTTGGTAGCATATATTTATACATGTAATCTTACAGTTGTTTTACTTTGCGTTGCGTTTATTAATACAAGTGCACTGGTGCGCGTAATAAGTATACACACATCGATCAAATTTTCTTGAAGATGCTGGATATCAGCGTGTTTTACGTAGTTACGCACTAGTGTGTCATAGACACGGGCGCACCAAACTATTGAAAGTTCAAAAAAAAAAGTTTGCACAAGCTATTTTTTCCCTAAATTGAAAAATAGGCAGCAATTTTAAGTTTGAAAAAGTAATCAAAAGTGTGTTTAAAAGAAAAAAACCTAAACATTAATTCATTTTTTTTCCAAAACTTTCAAGGTAGAGATTTGAAACATGGAATTACACTAGAGGTTTTTGAAGCAACTGAATTATTCTGAAGATCGAAATTTGTTAGGTATGTTGAATGAGATAGGACCTTGCGTAGTAAAAATTTCATGTAAATAATATTGTAGATGTTATTATATTATTTAGAGATTAAGTAGATTTAGAAAAAAAACTTCATATGTACCTTCAATGTTGCAACGCTTCTCTTATTTGTTCTTCTTTTCGTTTGTTGTGGCGCAAAATTTTAGATTAGGGTTTAAATCCCTCTATTGTCTCACAAAATTATGATTTCACCTTTTAGGGAGTTTAGATTTGCTTAATTTGTGAATACATATAGAGACAATAGGGAAAGATGGGTTCATTATTTGGATCAAATATGTAATGACTCGACCCTAATTTTTTTGTTATTAAAAAAAAAAATGCATCAAATTCGGTACATTTTGGTTTCCAAAATGCATCGATACGCAGATCATTTCCATAAAATTATAAACGTTTTTCGGTCGTTCACGATGTAGTTTTGCTGGTATAACACACCGGTGTTGTTATGCTATATAAACACACCGACGTGTTTATGTGACTACATGCACAAGTGTGACTATATATGTATACACACTAGTGCTATCAAATTTTTAAAACACACCATTTTCAGAGTTGTTTTCTATTTTGGAGGGTTGTAATTTATTTGGATAATATATTGATAGCTTCTATATTTAATGGTATAGTTCGTTTATTGATAAAAATGCATGGTATGAGTTTAATGAACAAAAAATTTAGTCAACTTGGTGGAAGCACATCTAGGATTACAAAGAAGGCAAGTGGTTCTCAGTAATTTTTGTATTTAAATTTATTTATTTGAATTAATTTTAAATTTCACTAATATGTATTTGTTAATGTGTGAAATGAAGAGCCACAAAATGAGGAAGCTTGATAAGATTCTTACCAATATAAATCCAGAAGAGAATAAAACGTTGATGGAAGGGTGTAGAGGGATGAATCATGTGAATAAAAAAGAAGTGATTATGAATTATTTCTTTAAATTCGAGTAGTATGTAGTTATGATTTTTCACTAATATGTTTCATATAATCTAATACACATATATTGAATGCTATGTAGGTAATAACAACAACAGATGTCAATGTCATCATAAGAAGAAAAAAAATCATGAAAGATGCAAATGAAGATCAATTGGTCCTTATCTCATCTGGAGTGGTGCTGGAAGTTAATAGAAGGGACACAGAATTTTATAATGCTATGAGGGATATAGCGGAAAGAACGTATAGATGTAATTTTCACTTACAATACAAAAACCAATCAATTTATTTGAAAAATCAGATCATATGTAAACTACAAGAGGTGTTCCCATAGTAATGGTCAATGACACATGTCAGACTAGCAATAGCAAAAACATACAACAACAAAAAAGAATCATTGAAAATGTAATATTCCTAAACATGTTTATGTAGAATTAATATGTATTTATAACTACTACAAAGTGTCATTCTTCAATAATTTTAATTATTCTACATTATTTATTTTCCATATCAACATAAAAATTGATTAATGCAGTCATTTTACATTTCCAGGAAGATTATGAAAATCCCAAAGGATGAACGAAGTGATATGCAAAATGTGCTAGTAGGGGTGTCCAAAAAAGTGTACAAGGATATGGTCAAGAAAATAAACATAATTTCATCGCAATAGAATCCATCTCAACAACAATGTGCTCCAAATGTATGAAATCATTGTTTCTTAGGATTTTGTAAATCTCATTAATTAATTCATCATTAAATATTTATTTTCAATTGTTTTAACTTTTGTTAATGCACATAAAAGAAAATAAAATGGAAGAAAGGATTTGATAGCATTTAGTTTGTGCGTATTTGTGGTTTCCTAATAAAAATTAATATTTCGTAGTGGTTGTGATTTGTATATTTGATTTTTGTTTTGTTTTCACTTCCAATCCTTGTATGTCTTCAAACATGTGTTAACATACAAAGAAGAGCCATCATATGAATTAATTGACATTGGGTTACTCAAGGGTTGTGAGTATATGTTGGCGTATCAAAAATTAATTGTTGATTTTGTAAGTTTCTATATATATTTTACTTCTCTCATTTTATAATAAAAAAAATCCTTTATATTAAATCTTTGATTAATTAATGTGACGAAGCATAAAACTTGTAGGAAACAAAGTATGGAGTGGAGCCAACATAAAACTTGTTGATGGAAGGCATGAGACATGGTTTTGAAAGAATGTGTATCATCCATGACTCACTTATTACTATGCAGGTAGGTCACTTTTCAATTTACATACATGTATACTATCTATTTTATTTCTCATTAGTCTTGACAATGTATATGCACTTAATACACTTTATTTTTATGTTTGTAGATGGAAGCTGAACTATAAGAGGACAACAATCGATCCAATCAATAAAAAATTCAGCAAAATAACCCAAGTGATGCAAGTGGCTCGAGCACCGATAACAGTTCCAACGAAGAATGATGATCCATATTTAATTTTGATGTTAATGCAAGCTATTGTAACTTGCTATATATTTTGAAATAATTGTTTATGAAAATCAAACATTTTGTATAATAATGTACTGGACATACTGTTCGAATTGAAAAACAACGGGTTACCAATAAGCATAACAATTACATGCATGTTCACATTTTGATTATTATTATCTCTATGTTGTGCTATTTTGAATGACAAAGGTAGTGCTATTGATGTATAATAAAATAACATTTTTAATTCAATTGCATTCTTCAATGTTATTGTCAAATGTTACATGTGAAATGGTACATTGTTAATTAAATGTATGGATGATTAAATATTACAATTGATGTTTGCATATATGATATTTCAATTTTAGATAAATAATGTAATATATATATATATATATAATGTCAGCTGTCGCTATTCAAAAAATCATATGCGGTGCTTTTGATAATTAATGTTTCTCTGGTGCCTCTACTCTAACACTACTAAAACTCATAAATGTAATAACCAAAATTGATATATTTGGATGCAATGCCAGTAACCACTATTCAAAGAATCATATTCGGTGCGATTGGTAATAGGAATATGCACCGGTGCGTCTACCATAGTTAGAAGCACCGGTGCGCATACCATTATTAGGAGCACCATGGCGTCTACCATAATTAGGAGAACTAGTGCGGTTACGTTAATTAAACACATAATTGAATTTTAAAATAAAGTTTTTTATTTTCCAAACGACATCATCGATGCATTTAATTATTTTTACCCATTGGTGTGTATAATTGGTTTATAAGCACTAGTGCATATCATTGGTTAATAAGCATTGATGCGTATCATTGGTTAATATGCACCTGTGTGCTCAAATAAAATAACCGCGTGGAAAAATCCACAAAATATTTTTTTTACAGTGCACATGATGTGACTAATCACATTGATGCATTTTTTGTGTTAAAAATCACTGGTGCGTACAATCGATACGTCGCTCAAATTATTAAAATTCCGGTGCTCTTTATCTTTGACTGCAATGGTGTGGATACATTACAATGTACAACACTGGTGCGATTTTTTTTGAAAATGTATTGGTGGCCTTAGTTTCAAAAAAACCCATTGATAAAAAACATCCGCTAAAACATCCAGCCGCAAAGTTTCTCCTGTTATAAGATTTATCTGTTACGACCTCTGTTAAAACATCAGCTACCATTGGAGGAGGTTGTAGCTAAGTTTTTTTTAATTTTGTTCCAATATTGTAACACTAAAATCCTTCGCTATGACCTCCGCTACATGGGATTTTCCTTTTATTGAAGCATTTTAGTTTCCTTTCCTTCTTGGTTTTCGATGGATTTTCTTATCATGTAATCAATATTGTTTTCCATTCACTTTTTTGTCAATGATTTTATCCTTTTCATTAGCACTAGTTGTTATTGCCACAAGGTTGCATGTAGGATAAATTTGCATTGTTATATCCCAAGACAAGGCTAGTATAGGTAAATAAGACCCCATGTATGGTAGAATGAAATAACATAGTACAATACACTTTGTTTGTACCATTTGTGGGCACAATCTTGATCATATAAGTTGATTTATTATATTTCACCATGAAAAACTTGTTGCAATGATACTTCCTATTATTTTCCACGAAGATGTCAATCTATAAATATATTGTTGGATGAAGATAGAAACAAATGCTTAGTTGACACCCACATCTATATTGTTTCAAGTGATGAATCATTCAAATATTGTAAAAGGGTTTAAGCAAAGTTATTCTAAAACAATTACCATTCTATCTATTTAGAAGAATGGAAATAACTAATATTATGCAATTATTGGTTGAAGAGTATTGGAACACATAAGGTAAGAAGACATTATGCATAAGTGTAAAATAATTTCTTTTCCATCCATTTTGATTAAAAATGGAATTCCTCTCATCTCTTAACAAATCCAATTCCACCTACCATTACTCTAGAACAACCAAAGAAGGAATCCAAATTATTTAGGGAAATGTAGGGCCAAGAGTAGAGGCTATGAACAAAGTAGCTAGAAAATAATTGGATGCCAATGATGATGGAATGTAGGTCATTGTGGTCCTACTAGATCTCAATTTGAAAGTTAAAAAAATTGTAAAAATATTGCAAAAGAAAAAGTTCAGAGCTCAACCTAGATTGTTAAAGTTTTAGCTAGAAGAAAATTATTTTACTAAAGTTGGAAATTCCTTTGTTACTCATCCTCACAGCTAAAAGGAGCTACTGAAGACTTATCTGCTCAATAAAATTGAGTGGACTTACAGGTTCTGAGCACAAACATAAGCACATAATTTTGTTTTCTATGTATTCAGCCACTTAGTTTAAATGGTTTTACATGGATTGTGTATGCTTGGAGTTGACTCCTGGGTCACACCATGAAAAATGTGATATTTATATTGTTAAGGGTTATACTAGTGAACAATCTAATATTTACATGTCTAAGGGTGGTTGATTTTATGACCCTCCCTAAGGGTGTAATGGGGGGATTGAAGGACCCATTAGAGTAATAGTGAAAGTCGTTCAATATAAAGTGGGATAGGTCCACTATACTGTTATTATTAAATAAGGCCAAATAAGTTAGTAAATAAATGTAATTGGACCTCATTAAAAAAGGTACACTAGGTATTTAGGAGGTTAGAGTTGTATTGTTATTCTAAAAATAACGATGGATTCATCCTTATGAAGTATGGAGAATATTATTGTATGTTGAGATTATCTCATAAGGAGGTAGCCTCCTCGAAGAGGAAATTAAACAGGTTTGACTCATCCCTTCAAAAGAATGGTTGACATAACAATAAAGTAGAAGCTTATTGGATATCTCTTGTGTTGTTTCTTATGGCTGATATCTTTTGTGTATGATCTAAAATTCATCTTTAGTTTTTAACAATTGGTATCAGAGACACTTTATTAGGAAAAGAGAAAAAGAGGATCATGGTAATCTTATCCATTTTTAAGACTTTTCCATTAGAATATGCAGAATATAATTGCATATTTGAATTCCTCTTGGAAAACTATGCGTTTAAAAAATGTTTCAAATCTGAGTCCGAGAGAGGGAGATATGACCATTTGAAATCTCCAATTATTTTAGGGTTTTGGATGATGACTATAGACCTTTCATAGGTTATGTATTTTGACATAGTGATTAGATTGAAACAAGATCATCACTATTGGAAAGCTAATTTTAGGGATTTTTTATGCACCAAATTCCCCAAAAGAGCATAAAATAACCAAGAAAGAGTAATCCATGCCTTAATAATGAATAAAAGAGATGATTTCCAAGCATCTTTGAGGGTAAACCTCCTTATACAATGTACTAAATACACTAGACAAGATGACATGATTATACAAATGAACCTCCTTTATTGTAAATGGGATATGATGTGGTAATTATGTAAACTAATACTGAGTCGACCTAACCATAACTAATATAATAGTAATAAATCTTTGTTATGACATTAACATAACCCCCCTCTTAACAAATATTTGACACCAACTTGTAATTGAGGTTGTTTTTTCTTGAATTGTTCATCTTCCCATGTAGATTCTGATGGCAACATATACTTCTAGTTTATTAAGTCCTCCATAATGGTTCTATTCCAAAGATATATATAACATATATCAATAAATTTTTCTAGTTCTAGAATCAACTTCCCTTTTTCATTTAATTATGGTAGTTCTATTTGCACTCGCATAGTATGTTTGAAAATCTTTTTTTAAACAAGATACATGAAAAACCTTATGTATGTGGGAGGAAGAACAGTCTAACTCATAGGCCACTTCTCCAATCATGCGGATAATCTTATAGGGTCTATAAAATTTTTGAGTTAATTTTTCATTCTTATTCTATTTGAGAGTAGATTTATTATAAGGTTGTAGTCTCAAATATACCCAGTAACCCTTCTCAATTTTTCTTTCACTTCTATGTTGATTTGCTTGTTGCTTCATCCTATTCTAGGCCATATGAAGGTTTTCTTTAAGTATTTTTGATATGTGTATCCACTTCTTGTACTTTGGAATGACTCCACACAAATTATGTGATACTAAGAGTTGGATAACCATAAAGTGCTTCAAATGGAGTAATATTTATTGATGTGTGATAGGTGGAAGTATACCACCATTATGCTAATGGAATCCATTTAACCCATTGAGATTTCTTGTCTAAAGAAAAGCAATGAATATAACCTTCTAAACATTTGTTAACAATTTTTGTTTATCCATTTGTTTGTGGGTGATATGTTGAACTCATAACCAACATTGTTCACATGACCTTCCATTACTCTTTCTAAAAACTTATTGTAATTTTGGATCTCTATTGCTGATGATTACTTTAGGGAATCCATGAAGTATATAAATTTCCTCCATGAATAATTTGGTTACTTGACTTACAATATATGTAATTTGAATGCCACAAAAATGTGCATACTTTGCGAGCCTATCCACAACCACAAAAATAACATCTTTACCTTATGATTTTCATAATCCTATAATAAATTCCATTGTTATCTCTTCCCATCTTTGATTATGTATGTGTAAAGGTTGAAGTAACCCTAGAGGCTTGACTGTATCAAGTTTATATTTTTGACACACCTATCATTCTTTTAAAATTTTTTAAATATCTTTATTCATTCCTTTCCAGATTTTTTTTGATACTTTGATAATTTTTAAGAAAACCCGATTGTCCCTCCACTGGAGAGTCATGATACTCCCTCAATATTTGTTCTTTCAAGTTTTATTGAGGGCATAAAATTAATATTATAGAATTGTACCAAAGAATATATCTCTTCCATTCCCAATGTTCCATAGATATATTCCCCTATTTAGACACATTGTTTTCTATCTAGTACAATTATCTCCTTTCCATTCATGACGAGCAAATATGTGATGGAATATAAGTGGGAGGATTATTTTATCCTTGAAAGGGCATTTTCCAACACTTTTTCCTTCCCTATTTTTGTAGATGATTTCAAAACCACACCATTGCATTTTTTATACCCATTTTTATTTCTCCTTTGATGACACTCTTTGTTCCAAAAAATAAATTAGGATGTCATGGTTTGTCTTGAATTTAAAGTGTCTCCCAATGAGTTATTTCCGCCATTTTTTTACCGCATGCAAAATTTCTACCATTTATTTTTCGTATGTATATTTCACCATGTCGTTTCCTTTGAATTGTTTATTCAAAACTCAATGACCTCCTTTATTGTATCAACATTGTTCCAATTCCTTGTCCTGATGCATCACATTCGATTCTGAATGTTTTACTGAAGTTAGATGTTGGTAATACTAGTGTAGAAGACATAGCATCCTTTAAAAGCGAGAATGACAAGGTAGCTTCTTCATTCCATACAAATGATTTTTTCTTTAAGAGAGATGTGAGTGGACTTACATAATTCCTAAAACATTTCTTGTAATATCTCGTAATACTAAAAAATACTATAAGACTCTTGATGTTCTTAGGAATAGGCTATTTTGTGGTACCTTCAATCTTTTGAGGACCCACCTTGACCCCTTTTCTTGAAACAATATGACCCAAGTACTCTAATTATTGTTTCCTAAAGAAAATTTGGATATTTTACATACAATTGATTGTTCTCGTGAATTTGCAGGACTTGATCTACATGTTTAAGGTGTTGTTCCCATGATTTGGTATAGATAGGTACACCATCAAAGAAAAACAACAATTGTTTTTGAAGATAAGGTTAGAAATTTTTGTTCATAAGGATTTGAAAATATAAGGAGCATTATTTAATCCAAAAGGCATCACCAAGAACTCATATTTCCCATTATGTGTTATAAAAGTTTTCCTGGGAATGTATTATTCTCTTAAATTGACTTATCTCATGAAGTAAGCCACTCCATGAAGCTCACTAATAGCTCATAAATATTTGGAATGGGGAATTTATTCTTGATGGTTATTTTGTTTAGAACTCTCTAATCAGGGCACATTCTCTAAGCATTATCTTTTCTTCTGACAATCACTACTAGTGTTGAAAAGGAACTCGTACTTGGTTGAATAATACTTACATCCAACATGTATTGTACCATTTTCTCAGTCTCTCATTTTTGTTGATGTGGATATCTATAAGTGCTTTTATTAGGAGTAGTACTTATGGGAATGAGTTCAATTTGATGTTCATGATATCTAGATGGAGCTAGTCCTTTAGGAATATCTTGGAAGACTCTATGGTGCTTTTCTAAGTTACATTTTAAGTCATCTAGAATATTTTTATCTTCATGATTCACTTCCATAGAGTAAATTCTAGAAATAAATCCACAACAACCCTTTTTTAGGAGATTTTTCATTCTAACTTAGATGATGATTTGAGGGGGTGGAGATTTTAAAAATTTGAATTCATATTGAATTCCTTTCAATCAAAATTTCATGAATAATTCATTGTATTTTTTAGAAACTGTACCCAAGGTTCTCAACCATTGAATCCCTAAAACAACATCTACTCAATGGGAATAGCATACACGGTGCTTAATAAATTATAATATCCCATACTAATTTTAATGTTATGGAATTTCCCTCTACAATCAATACTTCCTCCATTAGCAATTGATACTTAAATTTTTTTCACTAGATACACAAAGCAATTGAGGTGCTCTACTGATTTCTTATTAATGAAATTATGTGTACTATATGAATAGATTAGTACTATGAATCTTTTACACTTAATGTAACCTATAATATTGAGGGTTTGAGGTGCTAAAAATACATGCCACGACTTTAACTGATATTTCACATCAGTTTGGATTTATCTTGTGCATAATTTCTATTTATTTTTCTTTTTGTTGTTGGTTCAGAATTTCCTCCTCACCCATTTTTGTTGATGCATTTATTTCCTCCTCCCCATTATTCTCCAAATTAAACAATTTTTTTCTTGATATTTATTCCCTTTAGACCATTTACTAATCCAACCAAAACATAGTCCTTTTTCTCTTCTTTCATCTATTTCCTTTTGTGATATTTGAATAGCTTGAGATATTGTTTCCCTATGAGGCAAATTTCGGTCTCTATTTCTTGTATATGTTCCAATTTTAGACTTTTGTGTAGCCTTATTTTTGTTTTGAATATGGTGAGAATATTTCATAGCTTTCATAACATTTTGTGATTGTTTTAATAAAATCTCATGTTTAATATCTTCTTTTAATATGCCCATGTAAGATTCTGACAAATGTTGGTCACTTATATTGTTTACCCTTGTGGACAATAACTGAAATTCTAAATTAAAATATTCGACAACACCCAAATGCTTGATTCTTCTCATACGACTAAAGTAATATTGTTCCCCAAATTTACCATATTTAGAATCTAGGTCTCTTATAAATAAATTTTAAGTATAATGATAAGAAGGAGGATACCTTTTAACTACACATTGATTCCATTGCTAAGGTTTTATTTCAAAATACAGTGTGGCTAAGAAAATCATTTGCTTATCATCAATGATATTATGCATTTCAAATAATTGCTCTATTTGGTTCACCACTGTAAACACATATGTTCCATCAAAATTTCTTAATTCAACATTGGGAATGAAGTAGTTCCTTGGTACGAATTTGAACCCATGACGATGGAATGAATCGTCATATGCCGGGGACTCAAAAATCCTTTTATCCAACTGTTTTTCAATTTTCTGAATATGTGATTGGGAATATTCCCTCTTATTCTCCTTCTCCTCTTTTATAATATCTGAATTATGACAAAGGCCATGCCTCATCACATTCAAATTTTCTTTTTTTCTAGCCGTCCGTCTAAGATCCTCTTTGCTGTCCATTTGATTGTTATTTTGTCTAAGATCCTCTTTGCTGGCAATATCTTTAAGATTATTTTTCAACTCCCTTTACATATCAAATTTTTGGTTTAAAAATTGAAAATGTGTCACTCACTTCTCATCCAATTCCTTCAAGTTGGAAAACTCATGTCTGATTACTTCATTTTCGTCATGAGTCATGGTTAATCTTTCAGGAGGTTTAGTGGGTGTAATATTTTTTTTACAACTTATACCATGTGATACAAATGATATTTACTATAGTTATTCTCTATTTACTATTTATCACACCTTTCAAATCACCTAAAACATATATTCCAATCAAAGGTTATGCAAGTTTCAAGTTAACATACATTTAAAAACCTTGTTTGGAGACTATTTTGCTGAACGACCTTCCAACTAATCCAAATCTACAATTTCAGTCCCTCTTTGTCTGATTTTTTCCCCTATAGTAGCTTGTTATGTCTTCTCTACAATGCCATAGATCTGACCTAATTCCGATGTGCCAATAAAAATTTATGGTAACTATACCATTTTTTTTGTGGAGACTTGATATCGATAGTCTGCGTATGGTTTTTAAACTCTACGTACGTTTCATACTTTTAAGCTAAGTCTGTCCAAAACTTGTTATTTTTGTCCTTTTTAAAAGAGTTAAAGTGTATGAGTTGCCACATGTCCAATTTTTTGGATATGATTGTAAAATTTTTACCAATAATATTATGGTCTGTATACTATTATATTCAATAAGTCTCACTCAATTTGGATCTTTCAAGCTTTATAAATAATGGTTTTTCCCGCAACACCTATTTAAGAAAAGTTTTTGGATTAGTTAAAAAACCTAACTTCCACATGGTACAACTCCACACTTGTAATGAATAAAGGCCTAAAAATCATACCACATATAGTTTTGTATGTCCTATATGGCCCCTCCAAGTTTCACTATTTGAAATGTCACATACAATAATTTATATAAAAAGTGCAAAGATGACTCATTTTGGAAGCATTCAAGCTCTGATACAAAATGTTATGCACCTAATTCCACAAAACAACATAAAATAAATAAGAAAGAGTAATCCATGCCTTAATAATGAAAAAAAGGGATGAATAGAAAACCTGTTTGAGGGGGAAACCTCCTTATACAAAGTACTACATACACTAGACAGGGTGATATGATTAAAGAAATGAATCTCCTTTATTATAAACAAGGGATGAAATGGTAATTATGTAGCCTAATGCTGAGTCAACCTAACCATAATTAATATAATAATAATAAATATTTTTTATGGGATTAACATATTTTTTAAAACATATTACATGCCCTATTTCCAACTACTATTTCCTATGCTATCACCCTCGCAACAATTCCTCCTTCCATTGAAGCATGGCAACATGGGGCCTCAGACCATGGGAGATACATTTAACAATATTTATTCTCAATTGGAGGATAATTATGTCCAAAATACCAAATCTCTCATCATTGAAGCATATAAAACCAAGACAGAGATGCGTTGTAAGAGTTAGAGGATTATTATGCGAATTGGTATATGGATAGTTTAAATTTTTGGGATGAAAACTACTTCCATATTATTTTTGAGGAATTTTATCTATCATATAAATCACACCTTGTGGAATAAAAATGACAATTGGTGCTCCCTTGCAATTTCAAGGATTCTTTTTCTCCAATCGTAGAGTTCCTCATTGATCAATAAGTTTACTTCTATATGGTGGATTTGTTTGCTTATGGTTATGGTTATTTGGATCCACATGACTATCATGGGCATGTGTTTCACAACACTTAGATATTTGTGGATATTCAATGCCATAAAGGGGTTTCTAGTTGGTTTCCATAGACAAGGTAACCGAGATCCCGATGGAGAGTGTTGGACTACATCAGCAAGGTGGGTCACACTTGTACATGGAACTTGTTGGATTACCTAATCACCATGGCTAACACTTCTAATTGGGAATGCACATACTTTCCCTATTTCAATATGTAGGTCAACTTTCATCCATGGAACCCAATATTATGGTTTTACAACTTCACATCAAGTGTTGAGGGAAATGCTTTCCTAAGGGAAGTAATGTGTTATGAGCTTCCCTAGGGGTGTAATGGGGGGCTCAGTGTCCCCATTAGAATTATAATGGATTCCATTCAATGTTAAGTGGACTAGGTCCACTATATTTGTATTATTAAATATGGAACATTATGTGTTAAATGTGGTTGTCATTGATGCCAAATGAGTTCAGTAATGACAAAGGACATGATGGTAAGGAAAACTCAGTGAATGGTAAAAGAGTAAACAAAGGAATAAAGGAAGTGATGACATGGCATGCATGAGGATGTGACATGTGTTATGAATTTGCAAATTCATATGATGGTGTTATAGTGCTCTTATGAAGTCATTGCTAAAATTTGACACCATTCTGTAAAAGTATGATAACTTGTCATTGATGTCAAAAGAGTTCATTAATGACAAAGGAATAACAAAGGATCTGATGATGTGGCATGTGTGATGAGGTTGAAAATTCATATGATGGTGTTCTAGTGCTCTCATGAAGTCAATGTTATAATTTAACACCATTTTGTAAAAGTATGGCAACTTGTTGAAACTCAGAAAAATTGACTAAGTATAAATTCTTCTTAATCTACCTAAGGGGCCTCTGTAAAATACACACAATATTATGTATTTGATGAATTAAATGATTATGAGGATATATACATATATATTGATGTCTTTTTCATCTAACCATATGATTGGTTTGTCAAGAAAGTCTCTAAGTTGAAGTTATTAGTCTCCCAAAAGTGCCTTCTGGCATGATTTGCACTGTTTTAGTTTTGGTAAATCTGCCTAAGTGGCCTTAGTAAAATGCCTGCCATATTTTGTAGGATACTGATAAAAAATTTATGAGACCATCAGGTTTTATATTGTTGATGTTTTCAGGAGACCATGGTTTTAGCTCCCCTAAAAAGTGCTTGAATAAAAAGTTACAGGTCTGCCAAAATGAGGTTTTAGATTGTTTTGGGAAATTTGCTGAAAATTGACTAAGTATTGAAAAATCGGTCTAAGTTGCTCTAGTAAAATGCCGACCATATTTTGTAGGAAACTGATAGAAATAATCTGAGACAATGAGGATGTATCTTGTTTATGTGTGCATCTTACCATGGTATTATTTCTCCTAAAAGGAGCTCAAAGAAAAAATTATAGGTATGCCAAAACATGGTTTCAAGTTGTTTTGCATCAGTTCATGAAAATGCACGTTTCCATAATGAAGAGATGCATTGGTAAAAAGGTTTTAATGAAGGGACATGATGATGAAAAGACACAATGGTTTAAATACATGATGAAAGAAGTATTTAAAGAGAAGTTCGAAGTGGAAGAAAGATGTATCTACAATCTAGATCAACGTAACAACAAGAGAAGACAAAGTGATGCAGGAGCATCAACCCTACCCCAAATCAAATTGAATTTTGACCTTCCAGAACGCGAGGTCATGGAAAAACGTGACCAAAGGATGAGATTTCCTAGGATTTAATCTTGTTTAGCAATTTGTGAGCAGTTTTAGAGATTTGATCGGATCATTTCAGTGATCCGATCCATATTGTCTTATGTTATTTAAAGTGTGAGCCTGTGTGCTTTGAGGAAGAGTTTGCACAATGTAAAATATGGGCCAGGCCGATAGTGGCCGTGTAATGTAATTCAAGCTCGATATAATGATAAATTAGGTGTTATTTTGAATCTTTGAATTTTGTATGATTTGTGTGTCTGTACGTGAGCATGCATACATGTTTATGACTAAGTGTGTTAATCATGGTTTCATGAATGTGTAAGGAGTGAGTGTAATATTTAGAGCATTGAAGGAATGCATGAATGTAAGATATCATGAGCATATGTTACAGGTCTATATATGAAGAGAAGCGCATTACAACGAGGAGAAAGAGATCTACCATCGATCACAAAATGGATCGATGGTGATCCATAAACCAACGATATTGTAGAGGTATGAGAATATAATGGTGTGGTATGTGTGTTAACAAAGAATCCAGTCATCATCAAAGATAATCAACATAGATAGGGAGACAATCTCCAGCCGAGGAAGTGGGAACAAACAACCAAGATCATGAAGGGGAAGATCAATGATTGAGAACGGTTTTGTAGTTGAAAGGTGCAACGGAAGCATGGAGGCACAATGGTGTTTACTGGGTGTTCATGAGCCGAGCCACATAGAGACTTTCTTGCAGAGAAAGTGGAACGATACAAATCATGATCAACCTAGATCAACAGTCATGAAGAATTTTGCATCAGATAGTTGCTAAGGATTAACTTGGAGATTGGATCTGAAATCTTGTTTCACCATAAAATGTTTCATGTCCATTGTCGATGAAATATGATGTCTACAACCATTCCGCTATAGAAGAGATAAGGTACATTTTGTGGATGCGTATTTTTTGTAAAACCCAACTTACTAGCTGGTTGGGATCCTGCATAGCTCAACACATTAGAAGACTTTTCGAGAGTACTACACTTAGTGGAGATCACCAGTTTAGATACAAATCTTGATTTGGAGTTTTGAATATACAACGGGTTTTTCATTGCTTCCATGGAAGTTATCAGTCCATATGTGGGCCCATAACCCACATGTCCAAGAATTTGAAGGACCCTTAGAATCTATCTTCATCAGGTGGTATCAAAGTAGGGAAATATTTCTTGTGTGTTGGAAAATAGAAACAAATTCCAGCTATAGTTGGGTAGAAGCTGTTGGAAAATTCCATAGTTGTAATTGTGGGTAGAATTGTCTGAGGGAGTGAGTAGGTGAAAAATATAGAGAGGAGCAAAGGAGTGCTCGAAAGGTTCATAGGAGGTGAATCTGTGACACAAAATGTTTAAGCTAGAAGAAGAAAGCCGATGAGGTGTTAGTGGAATCTTGATTGCATCTCACTAACTAAGCATGAGGAGAAGCTTAATGATGCACGAAGAAGGAAGAATATCGGGTTGAATATGGATGCAACAACGGAAAGCATATGATCAGGAGATCATGAATTTTTTTTTCTTCCTGGGGATTCTGATGCAGGAGAATTAACCCTACCCCAAACCAAATTGAATTTTGACCTTCCAGAATGTGAGGCCATGGACAAATGTGGCCAAAGGATGAGATTTCCTAGGATTTACTCTTGTTTGTTAGCAATTTGTGAGCAGTTTTATAGATTTGATCGGATCCTTTCAGTGATCCAATCCATATTGTCTTATGTTATTTAAAGTGTGAGACTGTGTTCTTTGAGGCAAAGCTTGCACAATGTAAAATATGGGCCAGGTCCATAGTGGTCGTACAATGCAATTCGAGCTCGATATAATGAGAAATTAGGTGTTATTTTGTATCTTTGAATTCTGTATGATTTTTGTGTCTGTACATGAGCCTGCATGCATTTTTATGAATGAATGTGTTAATCATGGTTTCATGAATGCGTAAGGAGATTGAGTGTGAAGATTCAGAGCACTGAAGGAATACATGAGTGTAAGAGATCATGACCACATGTCACAGTTGTGTATATGAAGAAAAGCACATTACAATGAGGAGAAAGAGATATACCATCGATCACAGAATGAATCGATGGTGATCCAAGAACCAACAATATTGTAGAGTTATGAGAATAGGATGGCGTGGTCTGTCTATTAACAAAGAATCCAGTCATTAACAAGGAGAATGAACACAGATAGGGAGAAACTCACCAGCTGAGGAAGTGGGAACAAACGACTGATATCACGAAGGGGAAGATCAATGACTGAGAACGATTCTACAGTTGAAATGCGGAACATAAGTGTGGAGGTAGAATGGTGTTGCCTGGGTGTTCATGAGCCAAGCCACATAGAGACTTTCTTGTAGCGAAAGCAAAACGGTCTAGATCATGATAAAACTAGATCAACAGTCATGAAGAATTTTGTATTAGATAATTGTTGAGGATTAACTTGGAGATTGGATATGAAATCATGTGTTAATTCACCATAAAATGTTTCATGTCCACCATCAATGAAATCCGATAGTTTACAACCATTCCCCTACAGAATAGCTAAGGTACATTTTGTGGATGCATAATTTTTGTAAAACCCAACTTACTGTTTGGTTGGGATCCTGCATAGCTCAACACATTGGAAGACTTTGCAAGAGTGTTACACTTAGTGGAGATCATCAGTTTAGATACAAAGCTTGATTTGGAGTTTTGAATATTGAGTGGGTTTTTCATTGCTTCCGTGGACATTATCAGTCCATATGTGGGCCCATAAACCACAAGTCCAAGAATTTGAAGGACCTCGAGAATTTGTCTTCATCACAAAGACCAATGAAGTGAAGAATAATCAGTAACATAATTGAATAAAAATATCAAAATAGAGTGGTAGGGTGGTGCTAGGGAAGACTATATTCTTGGAAGGGGGTTGTAGCCTCCTTCTATTAGTAGTTGGTAAATAGGGGGTTGAAGCATCCTTTCAGTTGTAGTTAATAAACCATGGGGTCGTAGCCTCCTTCCAGTAGTAGTTGGTAAATAGGGCATCCAAGCATCCTTTCAGTTGTAGCTGATAAACTAGGGGGTCATAGCATCCTTCCAATAGTAGCTAGTAAAATAGGGCTTCGAAGCATTCTTTTAATTGTAGTTCATAAAACAAGGGGTCGTAGCCTCCTTCTAGTAGTAGCTGGTAAATAGGGTGTTGGAGCATCCTGTCTTTTGTAGCTGAAAAAATAGGGTGTTGGAGAATCCTTCAGTTATGGATGAGAAACTTGGGGATTTGAGTCTCCAACAAGTTGTAGCTTGAAAAAAATTTGTAAATATAATTTTGCAGTTATAGAAAGTGTTTGTGGTTTTCCCATTTGGGCTTCCATGATAAAAGTTGTGTTTTGTGTATCTTGTTGATCTTGTATGTTAATGATTAAGTTAAAAGTGGTTTGAATGGTTAAAATACATCAATACTGATTCACCCCCTCCTCTCTCACTATTGTCGAATATTCCAACCTTATGTTAGTAAATAAATGAAATGAGACCTCACTATAGAAGGTCCACTAGGTAATTAGGATTTAGGAGGTTAGATTTGTATCGTGATTCTATAAAGTAGGATGGATTCCTCCTCATCGGTGTGTGTGTAAAAAGATGTTTTGTGTTGAGATAAAATCATTAGGAGGTACCCCCTTCAACGAGGTAGGTGAACATGGTTGATTCCTCCCTTAAAGAATCAATTCAATATAATAAAAGTGAAGGTTTTGATGTTATTTCTTGTGTGATTGTATTTTCATATATAAGGTCCTTA
>LPNX010204117.1:0-15712 GCA_001517045.1 Pseudotsuga menziesii | reverse complement strand
GACATCTATATAGATGGAAAGGGAAAGGATTTTGCAGAGTTCACATAGAAAGCGGAGTATGTTATCATGATCGTCTTGTCTTTTAATAGTATATGTCAATTTTAATCACTCATGGAACTGGAATCCAAGTGAAGTGTAAGTGCAATTACCCAATCTCATTCAATATAGCCAGTTGGATCCTCTTTGTTGCTAATTGCCTCCACCAATCTCTCGTGCTATGAATGAGGCAAGAAGTAATGTACCTTGATTGAGTTCTTCGTTGACATTGTCTATAGATGGATGTTCACACCAACAATCAAGTTTGTGAAGTGATAGACCACAGAACTTGGTCTGTAATCCACGAATACATGCCCACTAGTGCTTCTTGATTTCCCATCTAGTGTAAGATATTCACCCTCAACCACCATCGAGCCAATAAGAAATTCATTTCTTTCATCATCAATCAATGATCCGTTCAGGATTTGCTTACCTCGAATGCATCGTGCCAACCAATAATCCGTGCCCCATTCATTGTCTTTTGGGGAAACAACTGCATATATGTGTCCTGGTTGTATAAGATCTAATATATGGTTGTAGTCTGTCAAAATCACTGACTGATCCTCCTCTAAGTGGGTTGTTTCACCGACTAAACATGGGTCTACTGCAGGTGACACATGATCCCAATCATCAACCCAATCCATGCATTCACATTCATCCCATTAAGCACTACTACAAGGGCTACAAAAGCAAGCAAGTTTTCGCATCCATATTTCAAATAGGGAGTTGTTTGAGCTTTGAACCGAATGAAGTCCACGTGTTCCTTGTATTGTGCCACAACTATAGGAACGTGATCGATCTATGTCAACCACATGCCAAAAATTCCTAACTGGCCTTCCTACCACTTTAGTTCAGTCTGACATTGTTGCAGAGCACCATTGAACTATGGATTCTACATCTTTGATATGGTGGTTTCTGGTAAACCTCATCTCCTCCCTTCATAGTGCGGTCTTGATGCAGGCACCGGCCCCGTCATGCTCACCTTTACCATGCTCAGTCTCAAAGTAGTTCCATATATGTGGCACAATATAAGTATTATGTAACATACTCATCCATTAGAAGACTCAGGAATTTTTGAATTGACCTGCACAGCCATCTGACCATATCCAATGTTGATCCATTTATATATCTCCCTCCTTTAGCTGATCATAGAAAATTCGAAAACAGTGTTGTACATAATGCAGATCATGGCATCTGTCATCACTTATATAAAAGTTTGTCTCCTTCTGTATTATCATGTTGTTAATGTTGTACTCAGGACCATGCCTATATGTAATATGTACCATGATGTTGACTTGGTCAGAATGGTAGTATTGACTATGAATTTCATTTTGTGGCTGAAGGGTGTAGTTTTCAGCAAAATCCACAATTGACAATATGGTCCCAATGGGAAATCTATCCCTGCATTTCCTGTACTTCTCATCCTGCCATCACACTACATGCACATGTTGAACATACTGCTCGGTTTTCTTGTAGAAATCCATCAAAAAATCACATACCCGTACCTGTTGCCATGAAAACAAGGGTCTTATTAGAATGTGACCTTTAAAGAATGTATATGTAGAAAGTGAACATGTAAGAGAAAAAACATGCAATAATCATTTGCACCTATGACTTCACCAATGCAATCTTTTCACTTTCCTTCGCACTATCTGATTGATAGGTTATGTACTTGAAGATTTGGATCTCCACGCTCATATTGCCAAATTGATGCTCATCACTTCCATGAATGCAAGGTTCAAAAGAGAAAACCCACTACACCTGGAACAATTCCCATATAGAGATGATTTTCCATAGTATTTTTGTGCTTCATGCCTTGGACAAATGATGTTGACGATAAAATCTCTCGATGCATTAGGTGGTATTATGGATTCATTGCAGCCCTGCTCAAGGTTAGTATGCAAATCACAAAATATATGTTTATACGTGTCATAAAAATATTCATATTCTACATGGTATCTACAACAACACGTGTTTCGATCAATGCATATACAAACATACCATGGTTTACATTTCTCAAAGGACCTTTGGCATAGGTTCAATTGTGTGTGCTCATTCTTGAATCTCTCATAGAGTTAAGTTTGTGTTGTGTCAAGGAAGTGTTTGACGTGGGGTTCACATTCAGTAGAACCTTTTCTTAGCTTTAGCACATCTCTTTTATTAGATGAAGGTCTGGTATGATCATGCCAGAACGTTTGTACTAATTCCTTAACAACATCAATTATCTTCATATCTCGACGAGGAAAACTGCCGACAAAATCCCAATAATCTTTTCCACCTGGAGTCTACAAATTTTCTCTTATAACAGAGTACTTCTGAACAGTTTTTCTATTTAATTTAAGTATCTGAGAAGTGTGTGAAAGGAGGCGACGTTGCCGTGTGGATTTGCTTACAACCGATTCTGATAACACATGACGAGCCACACAAAGATCTTTAGTACATGATGTTTTCCCAATCACATTAAAAGCAAATTGGAGATTTATAACAATACGATTGTTATCCTCTAAACTTCTAACCATCTTTATGCCCATAATTCTCCTAATAACAACTAAACATTTTGACTTTAACAAACATAGTAATAATTGACATTTACATGCATCGCCTTTGGATTCAAAATATTCCTTCATGAATTTGTTACATTGCCAATCGATAGTGCGTTTGGGAAACTTACCTTCAACGCCTGACAGACAACTTTCATCCACATGGATACATCTAGCATTCCTTTTTCTTGCAGTAGACAGTCGAGGTAGGGAAGGTAGACATGAGCTATAGATCCCAGGACTTCTTTGTTGTGGTGCTTCATTCACATGTCTGTCCATATTGGGAGTGTGCTCGACATGGTTGTGGTATTCTTGGAGAGATTGCAAATTAATCATTGATCCTAGGTCCAACACTTCATACTCAGCATCTCTCAATACACCTATGTCTTCAAGATCTTCAACATGGCTCGTTGATGGATTGTTGGTTGAAGACTGTGTTGATGTTGGAACTTGAGTTGGGTCTGTTGGACACAACCTCTTTACTCGTGGTTCTAAAGTAGAGGTTTTTATGTCATCAACTCTGTTAGGATCGATCATNTGTTGATGTTGGAACTTGAGTTGGGTCTGTTGGACACAACCTCTTTACTCGTGGTTCTAAAGTAGAGGTTTTTATGTCATCAACTCTGTTAGGATCGATCGTAGTATTAGTGGAAATGTCTATACCATGTCTCACTCTCTCCATTGCCAACCTAGCCTTTTCTCTTACCTCATTTTCCTTTTCAATGGGCATATTCCTTCTAGTTTTTCTTGCTCTGTTACGTGGGTTGCCCATATCCAAAAGTTTCTTTATCAAAACTATGAGGTCTGCCCCTACATAAGAAGCAACAAATAAGGTATTAGTTCCATTATACAAGATACATGACGCATTCCAACATAAATAATTAAATTACAGATATGTTAGTATGCTAATTATTGGCATTTATACATAAAAGTTGATTAAAGGTTTCTCTTTATGTTCAAACCAAATTTTCATTTCTATGCTCTATTTGAGTGAAGTAAAGATAGTCAAGTTTGCAGGTATTACAACTATATGATTCTAACTTCCTTTGTGTTAAAAAAGTATTGGAAGTCAAAAGAAGATGAGTAAAATGAGGAGGTTGCAAATCCCTAGAAAAAAGGAGAAGTCATTGAGGTAGAGGCATCCCTATCAAGCTCAAAGGCATTTTATGATAAATCTAGCATGAAGAGGAGAGCATGGACAAGTTGGTGAACTGTTCAATATGGACCCTATCCCATGATTTCTTCCAAGGTTTTTATACAAATTGAAGAGTCTCAATAGAGAAACTCATCTATGCCATCCTTGTGGGAAATCAAAATATATTCATGTGCAAATGATTATTGGTCTACATTGCATACTTAATCTTGTATACAGAATATGGACAACTTGGTGAACTATTCAATATGGACCCTCTCCCATGATTACTTCAAAGGTTTTTTTTTTAAATTGAAGAGTCTCAAGAGATAACTGCATCTATGCCATCATTGTGTGAAATCAAAATATATTCATGTGCAAATGTAAATTAGTTAACTTTGCATACTTCATCTTGTATGGAGAATATGAGACTTGTTTAGATGTGAAGTTGGGATTTATTCTTGTGAAATTAAATGTTGTCTATGAGAGAGATATTGTTATAGGCATATCATAAAACATAAATCAATGAAATAATATGAAATCTTGTGAATTAAAACAATTATTTACAATTCAGCATATACCTATTCAAAATGATCTCTTGTTGCAATGAAAACTTTTAGCGTGAATCTTTCCACTAACTTCTAGGACCATTGAATATGTTTGTTAGATTCTAAGAGTGAGCTTCTATCCAATAGATCAAAGAGTGGTGATGGATTATGGGCCAAATTTCATAGTTGAGGAGCACAAAATGCATGAACAACAAAAGAAAACCCATGAAAATTGGTAGCAATCTCGGGAATCCAAATATCTATTTTTTTACCTACTAACAGGTGCGTGCACGCATCTTTAAGCATGCGCATGTGTGTATAAGATTGCGCACACACATTGAGGCGCACACAAACTCAAACACGCATGCACCCTTGCCTAACATTTAGAGCATTTACTCACTAACATTTATTTCATTTAATGACTAAATTTATTCAACAACAACTTCATATTCATGATTATTTCTATTATTTTTACAATATAGTCTAAAACCTATCATCATCATCACCACTACAATATAATCTAAACATATTATCATCATCATCATCCTCAATCTCATCATCATCCTCATCACCATCATTGTTCATTATCATTGTCATCATCATCATCATCATTGTCCTCATCCTCCTCCTCATCATCATATTCATCATCCTCATCACCATCATTGTCATCCTCCTCCTCATCATCATCACCAACATTGTTCATCATTGTCATCATCATCATCCTCCTCCTCATCATCATCATCACCATCATTGTTCATCATCACCATCATTGTTCATCAGCATCATCATCGTCGTCGTCATCATCATCCTCCTCCTCCTCCTTATCATCATAGTCATCATCTTCATCAGCATCATTGTCATCCTCCTCCTCGTCCTCCTCCTCATTGTTCATCGTCATCATTCCATTGTAAATGCTTGAAAATAAAATCAAAGCAAAGTTTCAACTAAACCTATCATCATCGTCATCAATGTTTCTCATCATTGTTGTCATCATTATCATCCTCGTCCTCATCATCATCATCATCATCATCACCATCATTGTTCATCATCATTTTCATCGTCATCATCATCTTCATCATCATCCTCATCCTCATCATCATCATAATCCTCATCCTCATCATCATCATTGTCATCGTCTTCACTGTCATCGTCACCGACATTGTTCATCATCGTCATCGTCGTCATCATCCTCATCCTCATCCTCATCCTCATCATCCTCATCCTCATCATCGTCATCATCATCACCATCATTGTTCAACATCATCATCATCATCATAGTCATCATCCTCAGCATCATCATAGTCATCCTCCTCATCCTGATCATCATCATTGTTCATCGTCATCATTCCATTGCAAATGCTTGAAAATAAAATCAAATCAAAGTTTTAACTAAACCTATCATCATCATCATTGTTCATCGTCATCATTCCATTGCAAATGCTTGAAAATAAAATCAAATCAAAGTTTTAACTAAACCTATCATCATCATCATCATCGTCGTCATTGTTCCTCATCATCGTCATCATCGTCATCATCATCCTCATCCTCATCGTCATCATCATAATCCTCATCGCCATCATTGTTCATCATCATTGTCATCATCATCATCATCATCGTCGTCGTCATCATCCTCATCCTCTTCATCATCATAGTCATCATCCTCATCATCATCATTGTCATCATCCTCATCCTCATCATCATCACCAACATTGTTCATCATCGTCATCATCACCATCCTCATCATCATCATCCTCATCCTCATCATCATCACCATCATTGTTCATCATCATCATCATCGTCATCATAATCATCATCCTCCTCCTCCTTCTCCTCCTCATCATCATAGTCATCATCCTCATCATCATCATTGTCCTCCTCCTCCTCCTCATCACCATCATCATTGTTCATCATCATCATCCCATTGCAAATGCTTGAAAATGAAATCAAAGAAAATTTTCAACTAAACCTATCATCATCATCATCATTGTTCCTCATCGTCATCATCCTCATCCTCATCCTCATCATCATCATCATCATCATCACCATCATTGTTCATCATCATTGTCATCGTCATCATCATCCTCATCCTCATCGTCATCATCATAGTCATCATCCTTATCATCGTCATTGAAATCATCCTTATCATCATCATCACAATCATCATCATCATCATTGTTCCTCATCATCGTCAGCATCACCATCATCCTCATCATCATCTTCATCATCATCACCATCTTCATCATCATCACCATCATTGTTCATCATCATAGCCATCTTCATAGTCATCATCATCCTCATCATCCTCATCATCATCTTCGTCATCATCATCCTCATCGTCACAATCATCATCATCATCATAATCATTGTCATCATAGTAATAGTCATCGTGATCAACATCCTCATCGTCCTCGTCCTCCTCCTCATCATCATCACCATCATTGTTCATCATCATAGTCATTATCATCCTCCTCCTCCTCATCGTCGTCATCATCAACATCATCATCCTCATCATCGTAATCATCATCATCATCATCATCATAATCATCGTCATCCTCATCCTCATCATCATCATCATCATCATCCTCATTATCGTCTTCCTCATCATCGTCATCATCATCACCGTCATTGTTCATCATCATCATCATCATCATAGTCATCATCCTCATCATCATCATATTCATCATCCTCATCATCCTCATCATCATTGTTCATCATCATCATTTCATTGCAAATGCTTGAAAATAAAATCAAAGCAAAGTTTCAACTAAACCTATCATCATCATCATCATCATCATCATCATCATTGTTCCTCATCATCATCGTCATCATCGTCATCCTCATCCTCATCCTCATCCTCATCATCATCGTCATCATCATCATCATCTTCACCAACATTGTTCATCATCATTGTCATCGTCATCATCATTATCATCAGCGTCATCATCCTCAACATCCTCATCATCATCATTGTCATCATCCTCATCATCATTGTCATCACCAACATTGTTCATCATCGTTATCATCATCCTCCTCCTCATCCTCATACTCATCCTCATCCTCATCCTCATCCTCATCCTCATCATCATCATCACCATCATTGTTCATCATCATCATCATCATCATCCTCCTCCTCCTCCTCATCATCATTGTTCATCATCATCATTCCATTGCAAATGCTTGAAAACAAAATCAAAGCAAAGTATCAACTAAACCTATCATCATCATCATCATTGTTCCTCATCGTCGTCGTCCTCATCGTCATCATTATCATCACCATCATTGTTCATCATCATTGTCATCGTCGTCCTCATCCTCATCCTCATCATCATCATAGTCATCATCATCATCATCCTTGAAATCATCCTTATCATCATCATCATCGTCATTTAAATCATCCTTATCATCATCATCATCATTGTTTCTCATCATCGTTAACATCATCATCATCCTCATCCTCATCATCATCTTCATCATCAACATCATCATCCTCATCATCGCAATCATCATCATCATCATCATAATCACTATCATCATAGTAATAGTCATCGTGATCATCATCCTCATCATCATCACCATCATTGTTCATCATCATAATCATTATCCTCCTCCTCCTCATCATCATCGACGTCATCAACATCATCATCCTCATCATCACAATCATCATCATCATCATCATAATCATTGTCATCATAATCATCGTCATCATACTCATAGTCATCATGATCCTCATCCTCATCATCATCATCATCACCATCATTGTTCATCATCATCATCATCATCACCATCATAGTCATCATCATTGTCAGCATCCTCCTCCTTATCATCATCATTGTCATCCTCCTCCTCCTCATCATCATAGTCATCATCCTCATTTGATCATCATTGTCATCATCCTACTCCTCATCATCATTATTCATCATCATCATTCCATTACAAATGCTTGAAAATAAAATCAAAACAAAGTGTTTACTTAAAAAATGCGTGCACACGTCCCTAACGTGTGTACACAAAGTTGCGCGATCGCGCTTTTAGTGCTTGCGCACAAAGTAGCGTGATTGCACTTCTAGTGCGTGCACGATATGTTTTAAACTACGTGTGCGCGTGATTTAAATTTAGAATTTTGCAACACCTTTTTTCCAACCAACGTGGTGGATGACTTGGCTGCTTTGGTTTTAGGTTTGGGTTGGCCAACCAAGTGGTTTGCATTGTCTTATGACATAAAAAATTGTTTTGTACCACTTCTCCTATTTCGTGCATGATTTTCCATATGCCACGATTGTCCACTGTTAATGAAAATTCACACACTTGTGTAACTCTGTCTATAGATTCTGAATATGTAATTTTTATTTAAATCTATTATCTTTTTCTACTTTTTATTTAATTTTAAATGGACTAACATTAATCTAACACAAAAGGTAGGCTATTTGCTTTGGCTATAACTTTTGATTGCCTCACCTATTTAGAAAACATAAAAGAACCCGTACAAGAAGACACAGAGACCTACATCCTAAAAAAATACTGTTCATTGACTATGTTAAGACCAAGATGTGGTGGACCAACGCTCGACCTTGTCATTTTAGGGCATCACTGACTTCCTTAATTTGAAAAATAAAAAATATAACATAAATAAATATGGAAACATAATGTTGCACTTGACACACCTATTATCTACAACTCTATATTATTTTTTTCACAAAATTCCACCATTTGCATACCAAATGAGTGGACCAACACAAACATATTCATTATTTTTTGGGAAAAATATAACATACCAAGCTTAGAATAACCTCGCTTTTTGGGATTTATGCTTAGTTTCCATAAATAAAAGTTATATATTCCGGAAGGTAATCCGATTTTCCACGTTTTATATTCGTACGCCATATTCCAAAAAGTTGTGTAGGTACCTCTAATATTTCATTTTGACGTTCATATTTCTGTTTTTCTAGAAATCCATTGCAACAAACGCGTCATAAGTGACCAGCATTAGCTTGCACTAGCCCGTACATTAACTTCATTCCAAGCTGCAATAGAATTCCAATATAACATAGACTACAAGTTACCATGCCATCATTACCATTAAGTACAGTTATCACATGAGCTATTTTTGAGTTATCTCATACAATCTTAAAAAAGCAGAGATTATATTCCACCCAGAATTATAAGATATACCCAATGCCAACTTGTTTGTTTCGATATTGAGAATATGGATCTAAATGTACTGAGTTCGGTGTGTTATTATTAGAAACGGATTAAAGTATAGTGTTATTACAATGTTTACCTTGTGTTTAAGGTTCTTCCATAATAAACATTGTCCTTCCATATTGTCCAACTCAAGTGCTTATTCTTATATAAGTGCAACTCCAGACCATTATGTTCTATTCCACCAAACTATTCTGCTCATAATTGTTAAGAGTGTAGAGAATTCATCTTGATGTGGTACTTATTTATTAGCTTTAGCTAGTACTCCTATGAGATGGATGGTATCTACAAGGATAAGAAATAATCATTACATCCTAGTCAAGACTACAAAATTTGTACATAGAATAAATAAGGGAAGAAAATAAAAATACTTATCAAGTTATAATATGTTCAAACACCGAGCTACAGATTCCTTCAATAAGAAATTAATGTGGGTGAAATGTAGAGGAAAAATTCCGGAGAATTTTCACTATGAACACCCAAGAAATTTTAACACTATTTGTAGACACATTTTCTCTTAATCAAAACTTTCAAGGAGAAAAAGCTCCATTATTGAAGTGGAATAACACTGTCCAGACCCATAGTTGAACCATTGTCTCTCATGTTAATCCTAAGGTCTCACTATTTTTGCATACTTGTGACCCACAATCGAACCCTTAACCCTTGTGTTCCTCGAGGAAAAGAAAGAAATGTATGGATTATTTTTTTGAATTAGGATAAGGAAAACTTGAAAATTTCAAAGAGGCATTATATAATTATAAATTAAGTAGATTTCAATACATTTCTAGAAAATTAAGTAAATGGGATTTTTAGTCATTTGTAATTGTGTGACTAACTATTTTGTTGTATTTTTTATTTTATGACTAAATTAGTTAATTAATTTAGTTACTTTTAATTGTGTTTCTATATTTTAGTCATTTTAAAATTAAAGAAACTCTCGTGACAAACTGTTTTAGTGACTTAGTCATTTATTTGTTAAATTATATTATTGGATCAATTAGTGTCAACCTCAGTTAACCATGGTTGACCACAATCAACCATGGCCATCCCTTTAATCAAACATGAACAACCATGGTCAATTGTAGCTAAATGTATTCAAGCATGAACAACCATACTCAACATTTTTAATCACATTAGACTTTCCAATGTTCCATAACCATTGTGGTATGTTGCAATCTAATATATCCCTTGAGGAACATAACATTAGAACCTAATCATTGTCAAGTGTTGGGGCGCGCACCTTAATGGTCCTTAAGTTTGGTAACTCCGCGGTTTTTGTGGAAGCTTGTAAGCGGAGTTACAACTCAAAATAGTCTTAGGGGTGTCGGGGTTGAGTCAAAGTCCTCTTTTTGTAATAAACCCATGGTTTAAGTCCAGGGTTTAGGGTTCGGGGTTCCCATGGTTTAAGCCCATGGTTTTGTAATAAGTGCACTGTATAAATAAGCACTCTTGTAAAGGAGTTAGTTTAGGCTTTTGATGTAAGATGAATTGATGCGAAGCTAAGGCTTGTTTTGTAAGGAAGGTTAAGTCCCAGCTGTGTGTGTGGACGACCTCTGCAGCTATGTGCGCAGAGGGTTTTGGGTGATTAAGAAGATCTGTAGCTACGTGCGTAGAGGCCTGCAGCTGTGTGCGTGGCTTTGAGGACTTGAAGGGATCTGCAGCTGAGTGCACAGATCATAACTGTGGTTTTTGTAAAGAGTTGAATAAAACACAGTTCTGTGGACGTAACCCCTACACTGAGGGTGAACCACGTTATATCTAGTGTTGTGGTTCTTTTGTGTTGGTTCTGTTATGTTCTTTATGCATTGATAAGTAAATAAATGATAAGTGAGATCACTGCTAAATACTAACTTCACTGTGAATTCCCAGTTAAGGGTTAAGCAAGTAACTGTTTGTTTATCTAGTTGCGAAGTTATATAAGTGTCGTCGAGGCTCTATATTGTATGATTATAACTTGTTAAAGGCTAAAGGTACAGTAATATCCCTCTTCTGCTTGCAGAAACCTAGTTCTGCGGCACCCCATAGCTGTTTCGGGTGAGACTGCAACCTATTCGCAGGTTGTTGTCGAAAGGGCCAACACTGTGGGTCTTTTGTTGGTGCGAAGTTAATGGTATAAAACCCGGGTCTACCTTATATCCCAACAACCAACAAAGTTCTCCCACTAGACGAACAGCAGAGTGTCCCGGGACGGGACACTCGTGAGTCATGGGGGCATGTTGGGGCGTGCACCTTAACGGTCCTTAAGTTTGGTAACTCTGCGGTTTTTGTGGAAGCTTGTAAGAGGAGTTACAACTCAAAATAGTCTTAGGGGTGTCGGGGTTGAGTCAAAGTCCTCTTTTTGTAATAAACCCATGGTTTAAGTCCAGGGTTTAGGGTTTAGGTTGCCCATGGTTTAAGCCCATGGTTTTGTAATAAGTGCACTGTATAAATAAGCACTCTTGTAAAGGAGTCAGTTTAGGCTTTTGATGTAAGATGAATTGATGTGAAGCTAAGGCTTGTTTTGTAAGGAAGGTTAAGTCCCAGCTGTGTGCGTGGATGACCTCTGTAGCTGTGTGCGCAGAGGGTTTTGGGTGATTAAGAAGATCTACAGCTGTGTACGGAGAGGCCTGCAGCTGTGTGTGTGGCTTTGAGGACTTGAAGGGATCTGCAGCTGAGTGCGCAGATCAGAACTATGGTTTTTGTAAAGAGTTGAATAAAACACAGTTCTGTGGACATAACCCCTACACTGGGGGTGAACCACGTTATATCTGGTGTTGTGGTTCTTTTGTGTTGGTTCTGTTATGTTCTTTATGCATTGATAAGTAAATAACTGATAAGTGAGATCACTGCTAAATACTAACTTTGCTGTGAATTCCCAGTTAAGGGTTAAGCAAGTAACTGTTTGTTTATCTAGTTGCAAATTTACATAAGTGTCATCGAGGCTCTGTATTGTATGATTATAACTTGTTAAAGGCTAAAGGTACAGTAATATCCCTCTTCTGCTTGTAGAAACCTGGTTCTGCGGCACCCCATAGCTGTTTCGGGTAAGACTGCAACCTATTCGCAGGTTGTTGCCAAAAGGGCCAACACTGTGGATCTTTTGTTGGTGTGAAGTTAATGGTATAAAACCCAGGTCTGCCCTATAGACCAACATCAAGAAACTAATATCAATCATATTCAACCATGATTTACCATAGTTAACCATGGTAAACTATAGTAAAACATGAAAAACCATGGAGAACCATGGCCAATGATAAACAACCATGGTTAGCCATGACTAACCATAGTCAACCATGAAAAATCATGATCCACTATAGTAAACCATGGTCAACCATGAATAACCATTGTTATCCATAGTAAACCATGGTTGATCAACTAGGGTTAAACATGTTCAACTAGCATTTACCATTTTTAACCAACTAAGTTCAAGCATAGTTAACTAGGTTCAACCGTAGTTAAACATATTCAAGCATGAAAAAACATTGTCAACATTTTTAATGGCATTGGATGTTTCAATGTGCCATAACCATTGAGGGATGTTGTGATCCAATATAGTACTTCATGAACATCACACTAGAACCTAAAAATTNAAACATTGTCAACATTTTTAATGGCATTGGATGTTTCAATGTGCCATAACCATTGAGGGATGTTGTGATCCAATATAGTACTTCATGAACATCACACTAGAACCTAAACATTTACAAGGTTTGCAATGTGACAACCATTAGGGACCATAACCACCCTATATAAGTCAAAATAGGTTAATATCGCAGTGTGACATATCCATTAGGCATCATCACAACCATAGAATTTTGAAATGAAACATAAGACTTTAACATTACAATGGGACATTACCATTGATCAATGTACAAATTTTATATATGCCAACCTTCATGGACATTGTAATTTGACATAACTATGTTATCAAACTTCTCAATGTTGCAATTTTAATATAACTTTCATGTCTCCCAAAATTTTCCATAACAAATAGTTAATATGGTTGATATACACTAATTGTTATATATAGTCAACTCAACTATAGTTAAATATACCCAACTAAAGTAGAAAATATTCAAGCAAATGCTGACCAAAATAAAACATGCAAACTATGGTTAATATTAGTCAAACATAGTCAATCATGGCTTACTCAAGTCTATCATGGAAATTAATTATGGCTGTCCAAATTCAACCATTATTACACTAATAAACCATGTCTAATCATAGGCAACTATGGTTAAACATGGTAAGTCGTAGTCAACCTTGGTTAACAATAGTCAACCATGTTCCATTATGATCAACTATGATTCCATCGCCAACCATTCCATTACATCAACCATAGTTATACATCACAAAATTTGGTCAAACATGGTTAACCATATATCAAACATGGTAAACCATTGTCAACCATTATCAAATGTGGTCAACAATAGTCAAGAAAAGTCAAACAAATTAAATTTTTATTATTAATACCATCATTTATACGCTTATAACTATTTCTATTATTTTTATGTTTTTTCTTATATATCTTAATAATAATAATTTTACCCTCCCTAAATGTCAATCGCTAACTTGAAAACCATATTAATTAATAATATGTTTAATGATGACGATGATGATGGTGATGATGATGATGATGATGATGATGATGAATATTAATGTCCACTAAGATCCTTTGGTCTATTGTACCTTAAAAAAAGAGAAAGGGATTACTTGGATTTCTATAAAATTTGATTCTTACAATGAAACTGTTGAGAAAGAAGTGTTCATAGGTTCCAATAGTTTTGACTAGTTAGAATATCATGGAGATTAGAGTTGTAGCAAAGATTAAGAAATTGCAATCAAATGTGGGTGTACACAGGGAACTCTAAAAGAAAGTGACGTTCGTCCTCAAAGCTCATGGACTCACAGAGTTGGAAAATCCTATCCTCCCATGCAGCTTTAGGAATTTTCCATCATCCTATTTCACTATGAAGCTCATGGGAGTTCGTTATGATCTTGGATATATTAATATTCTTCTTTGAACTTGTTAAGACATAGATGTATGTTTGATCTTTCAGATTATGATTAATGACGTCCTTGTAATACATTAACTTTCTTTTACCCTCTAAGTATTTATCGTCCCACATTCTCGTTTTGAACTTATATGTGATAGTTTTTTGAGATTTTTGATGTATTGTAAAGTGGTATTTTCGTCAATATACAAATGATTTAACCAAGCAATGGAGTCTTTGTACCACCCTCTCTTGAGTTGAAGATGACCTTGACTATAATTTAAAGCATTTTTGGGAAGTCTTTAGTCTACCATGTTATTTATCTTATTCTTGTACATCAATATTCATACATAGTGATGGTTTCGATGGGGGTGAGACCCACTTCTATAAGGGTAATAATATAGGGAACATTACCCTTAATTCTGAGGTTATACACGATAATTTTTTTTTGAATTTGCTCGATTTTTTTATAGGAATCTGGAGAGATGCTACAACCCTAAAATTCACAACCATACACGATAATGGGAGTGACAAGAGTTTAAAAAAGGAACTTCTTTTTATCCCACATCACTAGATTTGTTGATTTACAATTGTTTTCTAGGCCAAAATAAGCTTTCCACCCTCTATAAATCCACTACAAGAACTATAATCTGAAATTTCGATTGTGTCATATGAAAATTTTAAGCTTTTGAATAAAATTAAAGTTTTAAAAATATATATAATCAAAATTAAGAAAAGAATACTTATTAAATTCTAAAATCTATAGAATTAACCAAGTAAATTTATTTTCAAATTGCAATATTCCCATTTACAACTACTTGATGTGAAAGTCAAAAATAAAATCTTTCTACAGTCTAGAAGAAACAATTTCGAAACAAGTTTAACCTCATATGCAACTAGAAATAGCCATATTAATGATATTAATATGTTTGAATACTGTGATAGATTACATCCACTCTTTGTTGAAATTTTATTAGAGGTTTGGAGGATTTTATTAGGAGTTAAAATGTGATACAAAATGCACATTAACTCAACTCCTAGCTGCAAAATGGACTTAGAATAGACCTTGGGCACATTAGCTCCACTCCGAGATGCTAGATGGAGTTCCGTTGTCACACAGACTACACATTACCATATCAGTAAGTGTGGTTATAACATGAGCTATTTTTTTTATAGTTGTTAATGAAGACCATATAATTGATATCAACAGTGCACTTGTGTCAATCTCCTGCAATCTAGGAAAAGCATAGATGATATTCCACCCCAAAATTCTAAAATATAAAC
>LPNX010204089.1:12427-96961 GCA_001517045.1 Pseudotsuga menziesii | reverse complement strand
TGCTTTCGAAAGGTTAATGTTTCATATGCATAATAGAAAATTTTGGGAGGCTGACATGTTGGGTCATTGGTGTACTTGAAATTGTGATATTTTAGCTAGAGGGGGGCCTCTCCCTCCTGTCCATTCCCTGATGACCTCCGTCTATGGTGGTTTCTGAAGCTACGGTTTCACTCAGTAGGGGACAATGCAGTCACACCAATGAGGGCCAAAGCTGGAAAGCCACGGATGGTGGGGATGCGGTTAGCGTTGCCATATTTCCCATGCCCAAACACGCTAGCAGGAGTTGACGAAATTCAAAATTTCCACTCCATGAGGTTTTTTGCGCACCGGGCCCAAGTCCACCAGGTGTCCCTGAACGGTATCTAGAGGTGACCTGCAACTCGCCATAGATTGATGCTCGGGCCTCCGATCGACAAACCGTCGATTCCGTTGGATTCGTGACGTGGTATTTTAGCTAGAAGGGGGCCTCTCCCTCCTGTCCATTGCTCGATGACCTCCATCTATGGTGGTTTCTAAATCTAGGGTTTCGCTCAGTAGGGGACAATGTAGTCATGCCAACGAGGGCCAAAGTTGGAAAGCCACGGATGGTGGGGATGCAGTTGGCATTGCCATATTTCCCATGCCCAAACATGCTAGCAGGAGTTGACGGAATTCAAAATTGTCGCTCCGTGAGGTTTTTTGCGCATCAGGCCCAAGTCCACCAAGTGTCCCTGAACGGTATCTGGAGGTGACCTGCAACTCACCATAGATTGATGCTCGGGCCTCCGATCGATGAACTATCGATTCCTTTGGATTCATGATATGGGATTTTATCTAGGGGGGGGGGCTCTCCCTCCTGTCCATTGCCCGATGACCTCCGTCGACGGTGGTTTCTGAAGCTAGGGTTTCGCTCAGTAGGGGACAATGCAGTCATGCCAACGAGGGCCAAAGATGGAAAGCCACGAATGGTGGGGATGCAGTTGGTGTTTCCATATTTCCCATGCCAAAACATGCTAGCAGGAGTTGACGGAATTCAAAATTGCCGCTCCGTGAGGTTTTTTGCGCACCGGGCCCAAGTCCACCAGGTGTCCCTAAACGGTATCTGGAGGTGACCTACAACTCGCCATAGATCGATGCGCGGGCCTCCAATCAACGAACCGTCAATTCTGTTGGATTCGTGACATGGGATTTTAGTTAGGGGGGGGGATCTCCCTCCTGTCCATTTCCTGGTGACCTCCATCTACGATGGTTTCTGAAGCCAGGGTTTCGCTCAGTATGGACAATGTAGTCACGCCAATGAGAGCCAAAGTTGGACAATGCATTTCATGCCAACGAAGTCCAAACTTGGAAAACCCTATCCCTAACTAGGGTTTATTGTTTAACATGCATGGCCCATTACCATAACCTTACTAAGGAAACCCTAATCCTAACCCTAATCTTATCTTATTGTCACAACTCAATTCAGAATCAATCTAATGTCGAACTGAAATTTTTCAAATTCGGTGGACTTATGCTTCAAATCATGTTGATTCACAAAGTTGGTTCTCAGTCTTTGGATTCTATTGTAGTTCCTTTAATGCTGAGTGATTAGTCATTGGGTGCATGAGGTTTGTTGAATAGTGTTGTTGGTTGTTGATGAAATGTGAAGCATGTATTGCACTTAGTTTTATTAAATTACACGAGCAAGAACTTTGACTTTAGTGTGCATGTATTGAGATCATTGAAACCTTTAAATATAATAGTTTTTTTTTTGACATAGTGCATTCATAAGTAATAGATAATCCTCACAAATCAATACAATAGATTGACACAAGAACATGTGGAAACCAAAGAACAAATTCAAAGTGAAATGTATCATTCATTTATAACTGAAATGTCAATGTATATGTCTCCAAAAGTACATATATATCCAAAAGTATCGAAAAGTACATATATATCCAAAAATAACCAAAAGTACATGTGTCTCCACAACTATCCAAGACTATCCAAGCCACATGTACATGTATCCAAAACTATCCAAGCCACATGTACATGTATCCAAAACTATCCTAAGTGAAATGTCAATGTACATGTCTCCAAAAGTACATGTATCCAAAATTGTCCAAGCCACATGTACATGTATCAAAATGTACATATCCCATAAAACACATCAAAACTCAAGCTTCCTCTTGTTCTTTCTTGAGGGTGATCCTGTAGGCACAACTATAGGACTAGTGTGCATCTCTGGATCCTGCAAATTAAATATCAATTGTTAAATTCAACTAACTATGCACTAATACATTAGCTCAATAAAATACCATATCTAAATTAACTAAAAAATTATGAAAATGTTAATGGACATTGCATGAAACAATTGTTCATTAATGGACATCTCACCTCAGTGAGAGCCTGTGACAAAGGGGATTGTGTTTCTTGTGTAGAAGATGGAGCTGTTGGTTGAACATGAAGGATGGTCGCATCCATGGTCGAACCAAAGGGGGCAGGAACTGGTGGTGGTGGTGGTGGCTACAATCACCAAATCTTGAAATCGTTAGAAATGTCCATGAATAAACAATAGACAACAATAACACACTATGTCTATATCATGTTCAAATAGTTGTACCTCTGTGTGGCTTGTTGTTATTACAGATGCCACATTGACTGTTGCATCAATAACTCTTGCTGCTGGTGGCTACAATCACCAAATGTTGAAATAGTTAGACATGCATGAATAAACATACACCAACAATAATAAACTATGTAACGATCATGTTGAAATAGTTGTACCTTTGTGTGACTTGTTGCCATTGTAGATGCAGCACTAACTACTGCATCAACCATCCCTACAAGGTTTTCAATAGTAAACTCTGGCTCCTGATGCAGTAAACATGCAAATCAAACATTAACAAAACATTTTATGCATTGGATTTCAAGTTAACCAAGAAATATCATCGAAGTATATACAAATTACCATGGTATCAGTATCTCCATGGTCGTGGACAACTTCACTCTTTCTAGGAGTAGGCCGTCTCATATACACTTGACCCTTGTTCACATATGGCCTATGAGGAGATACAACTCCAGGAAATGGTCCACGTGTTTCGGTTGGTGCCTATAGTCAACAAGATTTAATGTAGTTAGACATGCATGATTCAACGAACATACATGTCTTTAAAAAATGACATTTTTTAAATGTTTAAAATGTTTACCTCCATCACTGCTTTCCCTCGTGAAGGATCTGGAATCCGCCCAGATATTTCCTCGGTCGATACGACCATGGATCCTACCTCCATCACTGCTTTCCCCCGTGAAGGATTCAGCATCTTAATTGTAAATATTAGACCGTAGATAACATTAGTGAACTAACATGTACAGTATGTGGAAATTAACAAATTAACAAGTATTAAAAAACTGAAATTTTAAAATGTTTACCTCGGTGTGAGATACGGCAATGGGTGCTATAGGAATCTCTCCACCAACCAAGGGATCAGTGGAGGGAATGTCATGCCCTTGTGTAGAGTGTGGAACATGATACTTTGGGGCGTCACTGCTAGCATAAAACATCAACTGCAAGTTCACAAAATTAATATATTATCTCAAACTATACATATGTGTACAAAGAGGAAAATAAATGAAGAATTTATTACAATTAACCATATACATACATCACTCAAAAACCCACTGAAGACAACATCTGACGAAAGACCATAGCATGGACGACCACACGATGTGCACTCGTGAGGCTCAAAAGTAGGTTGGGAATGTGCTGATGGTGCCGCACTAGTAGATGGTCCTGCAATAGATGGGGGTACTGCACTAGAAGATGGTCCTGCACCATGACGAACTGGTGTATGTACCACACCAGGGACATATGTCCCTTCCTCACCCATATGTTGAACCATAGTGCTATGGAGAACAACGGCCCATGCCAAACTCAAAAATGCATCACGTGTCTGTGGAATAACATGATGTATAGGTGGGACATCTAGCCCAGGCAACTGCCTGCGAGGTGCAGGGATAGGGCGATCAACGTCTCGAAGCCTGGCATTGGGTCGGTTTTGGGGCATCCCCCCACCGATCCCCTGAAACGCCAATATATCAAAATAGTTTACGTGTTTACCCAACATGAACTCTGCATACATCTTTCGAAGGAAATACAAGGGGATTTCCATGTTGTTGTGTGGTGGCATATCAAAAACCATATACCATCTGTCCATCCAGTTATCAACAAATGGTTGATATGTGCACCACTTGATAGAGATATGTGGCCTATTTGCATTTGGGATTTCCCCCGTGCGAGGGTCCCTAAACAATGAAAATATATGCTCTTTGGTAATTTTCAACTTTTTTAATGCACTATAGCTAAGCCCATCAGCGTACTCACGTCTTTTTCTTTCTCTATATGAAGTAATATCCTATAGTATGTTGTTTGACAATGTAATAGTCTCAACAAAAAAAGTGGATGCAAGTGAATGTCGAATCCTATCACCACCACTAAAAGCAGTACTGAGACCTCTCAACTGGGCAAGCTCAATCAATATTTCAGCATTGGTGTCCATAGCCGCAACTGCAATAAAAAAATCAATAAGGAAATAATTAGAAATGTATACATGGTATATAATGACATCTCTTCAAAATTGAAAATGTAAATTAAGGAAAACTCAAGTTACAAGCAATTTAATGGCATTCACTTACATACATTTAAAACTTAAAATTAAACATTTAACAATTAAATAGTGAGTTTCGTTCAACTTCTTTCTAGAAGTTAAGGCACTTCTTCACCCTCATTGGTGGCTTTTCCATGCACACTTGGGTTTAAACTTCTTTGAATTTAGGAGTGCTATTTTGACATGTTTTGGCCTTTATGTCCCTTGGATATGTAAAAGAAAGGGCCAAGGGACTATTAGGACATGCACGAGGCAAGAAAAGGGGTGATACAGGGATGCCACCATATCCTCTAAATATAATTGACTCGATCATGGTTGGGAACACTCTCACGACGCACTCTAGGTAGTTCATGGGTGTTCACCATTTCCATTGTTGTATAACCATGGAAACCAACCAAAAGTTACATGGAAAATGGAGAATTTGTGGACTGGACTACAATTGGTTGTAGATGAGCTTAGAGACTTGACATGTAGAAATATATTACCCATTGTTTTTGCTATTTTAAAAAATGGTTGATAAACCTAGTGATGCAGGGGCATAGACTGTTTGAGTAAAGTCATTTATGTCTTTGCTAGATCAAGGGATCTTAGGGAGACCTAGGGTCTCACATGTTTCTAATTTTCTTTATTATGTTTATAGGATAATCCCTTGGGAGATCTAAGGATATGGGTAGTCAAATGTCAGAAAGCTGACATTATGTAAAAAACCAATCCACATTTCAGGCATATGATGTATGGAGTGGTCACCTTTCCTCAACATTTCATGGTGATTATGACTTTATAAATTGTCATTCATTCAACTCTCAGGATCAAGTAGATCTCTTGAATTAAATGTTGTTGTGAGATTTTATAGCTTATACATTTACTCCAGTTGTTGTATATGACTCTATGTATGTCTGGGACATTCAGAATGAATAGGTTGATGGATTCACATGGTATTGTTGAGTATTGATATTCTTCTATAAATTGCAATCCCTTTATATAGTCATATGTGTTTTTTATTGTGTCAAAGGATTGTTAAATATGGAATTCTGATCAAGATGAGGGTCCAACTTGCATATTTTGATCACAATTTCCTCTTTCTTCCATTTTGATGATTATATTGGTTGTTACATTTGGATCCCTCATTCACTATGTATCTTAAAATGTTGGCATTCACCTATCTATGAAAATAATTGCTAAATTTTATTGCACTTTGTGTTAATTCCAGCACAATCATTGCATTTGAAGGTTTGACTATGCATGTTACAGATGGGCACTCTCAATAGCATCCCAATTCAAACTCTGCATTGTCCATCAAATTCTATGCAAGTTGGGTTTATACTTGTGTTTGTTTTATATATTTCTAGCCTTTTGGAACATTGAATATCTATTAGACATGATGTTTTTGATTCTTATAGCCTATTTTAGTTTGAATCCATCAAACATTAGCTTGGGAGTTGTTGGATTGATTATTCTATTAAAAAACACAATTAAAGGTTAAAAATTGACAAAAAAAAGAATGCTTTGGGTGATTGAATTACCTTGTTGGATGACAATTCACCAGTGAAATCTCCTCCCCTCAACCTAAATCAGCTCCTCCAACAATCCCAAGCAGTTAACTTGCTCCAAAACGCTCCAATTAGCCTTCGTTTTCGTGTTCTTGACTGTTAAAATGGGCCGCGGGTTTCGGGCCTGTGTATTTTTTTTTTTGTTTTACAAATTGTGTACACGTTTTATAACTACATATCGCGAGCCCGTTTTGTATTTATATAACGCGTACGTGATATGGCTTCCTATCCTACATGTCCCATGACATGTTAGGCTCGGGTTGAACCATAGCAAGTGCTATGTAGCAGAAATGTGTTGTATTTTTTGGTAACGTGATCTTGTTTTTGAAAACTAGGATTGCATCTAAAAGGTCCTTCATCTTCTTGCACTGACCCCCATACCTTGCACTAATCACAAATGGTATCATAGATTTCTTTAGAAATATCTCTCTTTCCCGTCACGTTCAACGTGTATAGCCATTCATCCCACATCCCCTGGATCATGATTGTTTTCAAGACATCATTTCCCAACGTAGAATGTGGGGATCTCTTCAAATAATATTGGAAGCATTCTATGTAGTCCTCCAAATTCTCATATTCCTTTTGAGTCATCTTAAAAATTTATTCTCTAAGGTCCCTCGATCTATAATATTCTTGATTTTTTGCGACAAAGGAATTCTTCATTTAATCCCATGTCAATATAGATATGCCACCTAGGCCCATGAACTACCTCAGGGTTTCCCCTTTTATAGTGTCAGGGAATAGTTTGAGTTTTTGTAGGAATGTGGAGTAATCATAACTCTTCATAATACATCAAATTCAAACAAAAAGGAATCAATACGCTCAGTGGTTATCCCATGAAAATTAGGGATGGAAGACAATGAAATGGGTTCCATTGGTGCTACCCCTGGATTATTAGCAATGGGGAATTCAATGGTAGATGTAGCAACAGCCATTGTTCTTGGATTGATGTCCTCCCACAATTTCCAATCTCCTTTGGGAATCCAAAAATCAACAGGTCCTCATTCAAATAGAACAAATTCTTCAATTGTTGGTACATATGATTTAACAACACTTCCTTGATCCATAAGGGAGAATTCGGGAATTGTTATTGTTAAATTTTCATATGCTAAGCTAGAACATCAGTATTTCATTTCATTTTCTTAACAAAAGCATATAAACAGGATCACTGAAAGAAACAGTATCACAAGAACAACACATATTTATCCTGGGAAAACCCTAAAGGGAAAACCCCAACAAAAGCTTCCTCAATATAGATGCCCCAAAAAGATAAAAGATAAAACCAGCAAGGAGATCAAAACCCGATCCTCCTCCTTCTCTTGCTACTCTTCTCTTCTCCACTAATGCGCTACACAAGTGAGAGTGTGTGTGTACAAATGAGGAGCGCCACACCTCTATTTATATTCATCTGTTCACTTTAATTAAATCATCTGACATGTAGGCTCGAGTTAATCATGTAGGCTCGAGTTACACATGTAGGCTCGAGTTAATCATGTAGGCTCGAGTTACACATGTAGGCTCAAGTAACCACACTGGGGTGCTAATGACCCACCTTTACAATTATAGGGGACTACCTCATGACTCTTATTAGTTCTTCCGATTAGAAGCATCGGGGTACAAAGTAATACAAGTGGTTCTCCCGATAGGACCTTCGGGGACCACAAAAGATACATATAGAATATTCTTTGAATTTACAATATTTCAACACTCCCCCTTAACAAGAAGGGTATTCTACAACAACATCAACAAAAACAATAATAAGAGATAGAGAGAGAGAGGACATCATCAACATCATCAGGGTAACACATCTATAAATCATTGGAAGCTTTTCAACATCATGTAGTCTTCAGTTTTTACCATCATCAACACTTTGACCGCTTCGATCAACAACAACTTTGACCGCTTCGATCAGTTACATCTTTGATCGCTTCGATCAGCAACATATTTGACCTTTCAATCAGCAGCAACATCTTCAGCAATTTGACCTTTCAATCAGCAACATCATCTTCATACTCTGATATTTCGAACAACAACATCATCATCATACTCTGATATTTCAAAAAGCAACATCATCATCATCAGCAGCAACCTGCAATCCACATCTCAAAGACAAAAAGTATTTGGTTCACTTTTGGAATTTGTCCAAGGATGATGCAATCCTACCACATTCATGGGGACCGAAATCTCCGGATACATTTTGAACCGAGGTTCAGGGATGATACAATCCCACCACATTCACGGGGGCCGAGACCTCCAGATCTATTTTGGACAGATGTCCCAAGATGATAGAATCCCTCTTCATTCTCGAGGACCGACGTCATTGGATCACTTTAGGGCAGGTGCCCAGGGATGATACAATCCCACTACAACATCACTACTCCCCCCTTCGAGGAAGGTCCTTCCGAACCACACCAAGCTTGTCTCGAAAGTGTTCGAAATTTACTCGAGACAGAGGCTTCGTCAGCACATCAGCAGCTTGTTCATCAGTACTCACATACTGGAGCTTTATGGCTCCCTTCTACATCATATCTCGAATGTAGAAATACTTGATTTCTATGTGCTTCGATCTATCGTGGAATACTGGGTTCTCTGTCATTTTTATACAACTTTGATTGTCACATAAAATCATGGTAGTGTCCAACTCTAGGTTGAATAATCCTGACATCAGCTTCCGTAGCCATATGGCTTCACAACTAGCAGAGCAAGCTACTATATATTCTTCTTCGACTGTGCTTAGAGCAACACTAGACTGCTTTCTGCTAAACCATGAAATCATAGTAGATACCAGGATATAACATCCACCTAATGTGCTTTTTCTGTCTAAGACACTTCCAGCCCAATTTGCATCTATATAGCCCTATAATTTATACTCATGGCTACCATCATAGTATAGACCAAAGTCTATAGTCCCTTTCAGATATCTCATCACATGTTTTGCAGCTACTAGGTGAACCCGTCTTGGTTGAACAAGATATTGACTCAAGGTGTTCATAGCAAAACAAATGTCTAGTCTGGTATTTGTTAAGTACATCAATGACCCAATGATCTGCCTATATTGAGTCACATCCACTAACTCTGATGAGTCATCAGCTAACAGCTTTAGGTTGGAGTCCATGGGTGTGGCCATGGCTTTGCATTCCAACATATTGAATCTTTTCAATATCTCTACCACATACTTTCCCTGGTTGAGAAAGATTCCTTCTATACTTTTCCACACTTCCAAACCTAGGAAATAATGCATTAATCCAAGGTCTTTCATCTCAAATTCTTTTGCTAGTTTCTTCTTGCTTTCCATAATCTATTTCTCATTCCCTGTCAAGAATAAGTCATCCACATATAATAGTAGGATGACAAGTTCATCTTCTACAACCTTAAGATAAAGGTTAGGATCAAATTTACTCTTGGTGAAACCCATGCTTGACAAGAAACTGTCTATCCTTTCATACCAAGCTCGAGGAGCTTGTTTTAGACCATACAAGGCCTTCTTCAACTTGCATACGTGAGTATGTCTATCTTCAACTTCAAATCCTTGGGGTTGTTCTATGTATACTTCTTCTTCGATCACACCATTCAGAAAGGTTGTTTTCACATCCATCTGGTGTAAGTCCCACTTCATCATGGATGCAAGTGCCATGATAGCTCTAATCGAAGTATACCGTGCTACTAGGGCAAATGTCTCTTCATAATCAATTCCCTCTTTCTGAGAGAAACCTCTGGCCACAAATCTTGCTTTATACTTCTCGATACTTCCGTCAGTTGCATGCTTTATTTTGTATATCCATTTGGAGGATACTATACTCTTTCCTTCTGGTTTGGGAACTATATCCCATACATCATTCTTCATTATTGACTGGTATTCTTCAGTCATTGCTTCTTTCCATTCTTTCTTCAGTACTGCTTCTTTGTAGTTTGTAGGTTCTTGATCTACAAGATCACACATCAAGGCTACATAGTTGGAAAAGGTTTTAGGTTTCTTCCTTTCCCTTGTGGGGCCTTCAGGAGCTCCATATATTTCTGCCTCTCGTATAATTTCTCTTGTCCAAGTAGGCTTTCTCTTTCTTGATATCTCCATCATAGGGGGTTCTTGTGCTTTTGTCATGTCATGCTATTTAGGAACTTCTTCTTCAGGGAGATATGTAGTTTCCTCATTTCTGGGAGGTGTCTCTTCTTCATACACTTCTTCATGTTGGCACTTCCTGGATCTATTGAGGGCCGCCTCTTCATTGAATGTCACGTCTTGACTGATTTCCATGTGATGGAATCCAGGAATGTAAATTATAAATTCTTTGGATACTTCACAATATCCAACAAATATCCCCTTATTTCTGGAAGGATCTAACTTGGTTCTTTTCTCTTTTTGTATATGAATATATACTGGACAACCAAATATTTTGAGGTGACTTACCTCAGGCTTCTTTCTTGTGAACATCTCTTCTGGAGTCTTGAACCCAAGAGCACTGTGAGATATTCTATTATGTACATACACAGCAGTTATTTCTACTTCTACCCATAGATGCATTGGAAGATCTTGATCATATATCATAGTCTTCACTGCCTCCATGATGGTCCTATTCTTTCTTTCCGCAACCCCATTCTGTTGAGGATTGTAGGGAGTAGTTAGTTCCCTCTTGATTTTGGCACCTTTACAAAAAGCTTCAAACTCTTTTGAGGTATACTCTCCACTATCGTCTGATCAGAGTGTCTTTATTTTCTTGTCTGAAAGATTCTCTATCAAGGCTTTGAACTCCTTGAATTTCTCAAACACTTCATTCTTTGCTTTCAAGAAGTATATCCAAATATTTCTTGAATAGTCATCAATGAACATGATATAATATTCAAAGCCACTTAAGGATGTAGAATACATTGGACCACATACATCTGAATGAATCAATTCCAACGTACCTTTAGTTTTTGTTTCACTCTTTGGAAATGGATTCTTGATGTTCTTTCCCTTTGCACATCCTTTGCAAATGCCTTCATGCTTGATCTTCATGTCTGGTAATCCCATCACTACCTTGCTCACATGAGTTAAAGCTTTGTAATCAATGTGGGCAAGCCTTCTATGCCATAGTTCACTAGGGTCAATGGACTCATGCACAAAGGTTGTTTCTAAGTGCCCCTTGAGTTTATACAAGCCTCCTTCTTCTTCACCAATGATGATTGCATCTTTAATATTCTTTCCTCTGGGACACATGTGTACTTGACCATCTACGAAAGCAACTATGAATCCTTTCTTATCTAAAGCTGAGATAGAAATTAAGTTCTTCTTTAAACCAGGTACATATAATACATCTTTCATCTTTAAGGAATTACCTGAATCAAGTTTGTAACTTGTTTCACCAACTCCTTTGATCGGATATTGATAGTCATCTCCTAGGGATACTTTCTGAGGAGAGCTCCTTTCTTTGAGTTTGGATAGAGTTTTCTTTTGTCCCGTCATGTGCTTTGAAGCACCACTATAAATCAGCCAAGTGTCTTCTCCAGGTGTTAGAGACCCAGAGAGTGCAGAGAATAGTACATACTCTTCTGCATCTTCTTCTCTTGCTTGCTTTCTTGGAGGTCCTTCTCCTTCTTCTTCTTCTTCATCCTCATCTTCAGCTAGATGAGCATGATATCTTTTGTTGTTGTTGATCCTCTTCTTATATTCTTGCTTCTTCATAGGACAATTCCTAGCAATGTGTCCTATCTTGTCACAATGGAAACACTGCAAACCAGAGTAGTCCTTATTTTCTAGACTTTCTCTTGATCTTTGGAACCTTCTAGGAGGTAGATGCTCTTTGTGGTTTCCCTTCTTGAAGATGGGTTGATTCCTTCTTCTTTTCTTGGTATGAGTGGCTAGAGTTTGATCATCCTCTTTTAGTAAGGCTTCTCTATTTGCCACTCTAGTATCCTCTTGAATGTAGTCTTCCCATACCACATCAAACTTCATGCTTTCCTTCCTAGCACACATCATTTGAATGAATGATTCCCATGGTCTAGTGAGACCATCGAGAGCAGTCATAACTAGCTCATCTTCATCAAGTTTGTCTCCAATAGCTTCTAGTTGTTCTTTGATCTGAGAAACCCTTGAGAAGTAGTCTTGGATGGGTTCTCCATGACTCATCTTGGTACTCTTCAATTGAGCTCTTAGATTCATCTTTCTATTAATGTTTCTTCCTTCAAACATTCTGGATAGAGCATCATACATTTCCTTTGGAGTCTTCTTGGATGACACTTGAGGGATCAAGTGATCCTTGATGGAGTCAACAATAATCCTTTGTGCCCTAATCATGTCTTTCCTGTGCTTCTCCTTGGCTTCAGCTTCTTCAGGTTCTGAAACTTCTTCTTTGACATACATATCAAGATCATTCTCTTGGAGAATGAGACCAATCCTGTATTTCCATGCTCAAAAATTCTCTATTCCTTCTAGCTTGTCCTCAAGCTTAGTGCTTGGGGCCATCTTGTCAGAAAATCACAAAAAATTGAAATTTTGCAGAATGAGAAACTGGCCTCACCAGGAGATGCGCTTGAATGAGGTGAGTTGACTGGTGTGCTTGGATTCTAGAGATTTCAATTCTTCACCTTTCAAATCAGACTTACAAGATTTAGCTTCTGCAGTTTTCTGGTATAGCTGTCAAACTAGGGTTTGACTTTTCCAGAGACTCACACATCCAAAAACTGTGATTCTAGGCTCAAAAGATGTGCTCTGGGAGGGCACAAATTTCCATGCAATCAGTTTTTTGAGACTTAAAAATTTTCCCGAAAACCCTAATTTCTTCCGGGGAGAGAGAGAGAGCTATTTCACCTTGTGAAAGCTGTCCTGTTCAGGTTAGCTCTGATACCATGTTAAATTTTCATATGCTAAGCTAGAACATTAGTATTTCATTTCATTTTCATAACAAAGGCATATAAACAAGATCACTGAAAGAAACAGTGTCACAAGAACAACATAGATTTATCCTCGGAAAACCCTAAAGGGAAAAACCCAGCAAAAGCTTCCTCAATATAGATGCCCCAAAAAGATAAAAGATAAAACCAACAAGGAGATCAAAGCCTGATCCTCCTCCTTCTCCTGCTACTCTTCTCTTCTCCACTAATGCGCTACACAAGTGAGAGTGTGTGTGTCCAAATGAGGAGTGCCACACCTCTATTTATATTCATCCGTTCACTTTAATTAACTCATCTGACATGTAGGCTCGCGTTAATCATGTAGGCTCGAGTTACACATGTAGGCTCAAGTAACCACACTGGGGTGCTAATGACCCACCTTTACAATTAGAGGGGACTACCTCATGAATCTTATTAGTTCTTCTGATTAGAAGCATCGGGGTACAAAGTAATACAAGTGGTTCTCCCGATAGGACCATCAGGGACCACAAAAGATACATATAGAATATTCTTCAAAGTTACAATATTTCAACAGTTATAATCTGATGTTTAATTATAATCCCCTTTGTTTCCCCATGTCCTTCTACTAGAATATAAATTTGGAGTTCCACTATTGGTGTGTGAAGCTTAGGTTCTGTTTCTACAATGGGTGAAATTGATTCTCGGTGTGTGCTTGGTTCCTCAGTTTCACTCCTTCCTACTAAAATACCATGCAACTCACCCTCTACAGTTGTAGCAAGCTTAGGATGGGAAGAACATCGATGGCCAAGGCCTACTTGAGATGCTAGCTTATGAGCGTGGCATGATGTTGCTTCTGACTCTGCCTTTGCAATGATTTCCTGGATGTATGTCTTTCACCCCCGGTCCTTACGATCTCCTCTTCTTGTAGTATTATTAATATATGGTGGTCTTCCTCTACCCCTAGAATTTGTTTCTCTATTCATTTATTCTATATGATAATTCACTCATGCAAATTATACACTTCAGTTCAGATGAGACAAGAGTCTTCCACAAATAATCCCCATGCAAGGAATTGGCGACAAATGCATATGTTCTTACCTCCCGTATTTATATCTCGGGCCTCAGTAGAACCGAAGGTGGTGCATCTAAAAGAAAAGAAAAAGAAAACAGCACAAGTTTTAAATTTTGCACCTTTGTAGCCTCCCCAGCAATGGTGCCAAAATATTGTGGCTAATAATGGTTTGTTGAACACCAAACTAGCACTTATTAAATGTCAATCCAGGAAGGTTAACTTTCAAGGCTACATGCAAAAAATATACAGATACAATTTCTCTTAGTGTCGGTGAAACAAATCTAAATGTAGAAACATCGTTGGTAATGGAAATCCGAGGATATCTCAACCTTGAACATGTGGAGAAGTAACAACAATAATTCCTTAATATATCATCGGCCTTAATCATATGTTTCTTGCACAAAATCTTGAGAAATCCGATTAATAAGCCAGCACGAGTACAAAACCACTTAAACTGTTTAGATTATGACTTGAAACAATGTAATATTTCAAAGGGTATGTACCTAGATCTACGACATCAAATGATAATAGGATAATATCAAAACGGATAGAAATTTAGTTGAGGCAGCTTCAAACAAGTTAAATAGTTGACCAAAAAGATGGCAATTCATGGACCCAACAACTGGTTGATCACATAGGTGTAGATGAGGACATGGGCATAGTGGGATAGGTGGGCATAGATGAGGATATGGAGGAGTTGATGCAGTAGGATTTGAATGAGATGTCAAACCCGATGAATAAGGAGATGGAAGAGGAGGAGGTGGATGAGATCATAGAGTTGATAGAGGAGAAGGTGGAGGTGGATGATATGTCGACATAGATGGAGGAGGAGGATATGTATGAGATGTCAGAGCTGATAGAGGAGGATGTGGATATGATCTCAAGGCTAAGTCATCTTGATGACCAAAAAGAGTTGATGGAGGAGGAGGCGGAGGAGGCGGAGGAGGACGAGGAGGTGGAAGACGATGATATATGCCCTCATATGACAAGGATTAATAATCCATCCTAGCATCTAAAAGCATGCATGCACTGAAAATGTGTTGCATCAAGTTCCTCATATCACGAGGAACCATCCTCCACAACTCTATGAGGTCTGGATGTCACATAATGTTGCGCATGGGTACAAGTCGAACCACACATGGAGCCAACAACGTTGAAAATCTATATGCCACCTCTTGGAGATACTTGTCATCAGGCATGCATTAGAGGTGAAGTGTGTGCAACTATGACACTTCAGTCTCTTGCATCTCCTCATCATCCTGAGTAGGAAAAAGCCTCTCCTCCCCATCGAACGTGTCAATTTCTGCAAAATATATAGTACAAATAATAACTGGACAATTTCATTAAACAATTTAATATAACAAATTAGAATATATTTTATTTGCATTAAGCATAAAGAGAATAAAATGCAACTAGATTAATTTAAACATAATGCTAATATTACCTCTCTCATATGGTGGCTCATCCTGGTTGAATATGTTGTGGCACACTCTTCAATCCAAGTCAACGTATGGATATGGAACCAATTCTAATGAATGCTCGTCCTCACTTCCTAGCATCTACAACACCTTCGTTATGAACCTGATCGGTAACTTGAGATGCCCCCTCTTGGGCTCATCTTCCCTCACACGTGCATATGCACTATGTTATCATCCTAGGAGGGAAGTGATCAAATGATGGCTTGGTGGTCGAAAACCTCTTAAAAAATAGGCAAAAAAGGTCTGAACCGAAAGGGAAGTTGACCCTCCCATCAATCTATGCATGGCATCATTCCAAAGCATAACAAAGGTGTCATAAAAAATGGCATACCACCTGATGCATTTAGGTCTTTGCACTAAAAAATATACATAAAATAATATATGGAAACTAATGCACTTCCCATTAGTGGTGAGGTGCACGATGGTCATCAAAAATAGTGAGAGGCACCTCACATGCCCTACACCAAAAGGGGAACTGTTGAGTTGTCCATGGTGCACCTAGAAAACAGCAGGATCGATGATGTGGTCATCGGTATATATTTATGAGAGTAAGCTAGTTGAATATGTGTTGCAACACCATCTAGGACCTCAGCGAACTGGGGAAAATCCTCCCCTCTACTAGATAGCTCAATGATGAAATATATTTCCTCCTCAGTGGGATGTAACCATTGATCGAGACCAACATAAAATGTCTTCCTTCAAGGATCCCAACATCAGATCAACTAAACTAGCAATGTCGAGTTCCCCTTGAGGGATGTAGACTCTGTTATCACCAACCTTCTAGCTGCCTATGCAAGATGGATCCAGGATGGATGGTAGAGGAACAAGCAACTAAGGAGGTGGAACCTAGACTGTCTAGACTCCCAAAGAGATGGTTTTCATGCCAATCAAGGCATTCTGAGTCCAAGACAACAATGGGGGAGACCCAAATCTGCTCCCAATAGGAGAGATCAGACCTAGACACCATATCAGATCAAAACAAACTTTGAGGTACATAAGGTGTAAGGTGTTCAAGAACTCTAGATCTACAGCAGGATTCAGTAGATGGATCAAGACTTCAGCAGTATATTGGTTGATCCAAAGCAGTAATCAGATGACCTTTGCGGGAAATGGTTAGATCTAGGGTTTTGGTACTAGCAACTAAAGAAGATGATCTCTGCCTTGGGAAGCATAACCGAGGCAGGATGGTTAGGAAACAAGTTGGGACTATCTAGTACCTGGCTGATAGACTCAATGAAGAAGGTGAATAGGTGTGATTGTCTGAGTCATCAAGGAACAGCCAATTTCAAGGGGAAAAGGTCAATTCAGGGCTAGCGCTAGGGATGGGAGATCAGTTCCTTTCATGCATTGAGTAGTGGATTTGGTATACACCTAGCGTTGAGGTGAACCCACCTAGGGTAGACCCTGATCTGTGGACCCAGATAAGTGTTTTGGTCTGAATGGCTCAGTTAAGGCAGGAATTCAATCAAGGAAGGCTAGCGCTAAGGTTGGATGAGACAGATCTATAGATCTGAGGCCACCAGCAGACAACCAGCTCAGTGTTGAAGGTGAAATGGGATCAGGAGGGGATGATCTACACACTTGGTTTAGAGAGATTTGGAAAAAGTTAGATCTTGAAAAAGTCAAAGTTGATGATTGAGGATGAGAGGGTGAAAAACTGATTTCTTCAAATCTAGGGTAAGCAGGCTGAATAATATAGCTCAGTGTTAGGGGTGTTCTAGAGTGCTCAGGACCTGATCTATCAGCCTAGCCTATCATATTTCGGAAACAGTAAACTTCGGAAAGGTCCAGTTTTTCAGTGATGGCGCTAAGGTTGTTTTCAGTCTAAAACTTAGACCTAGGTCACAATGTCATGAATTTGGATAGCATTGGGGGTGATTTGGACTGTGTGAGACCCGATCTATCAGTCTATGAAGTCAGAAAAAGTCAAAACCCTAGCAGGTCAAATTTTTAGTGGGGGCGCTATGCAATTTTCACACTAAAATTCAGATCTAGATCAAACCAGCAGGAATTTGACCAGTGTTGCAGTAGATTCAGTGAGGGGGAGGCCTGATCTATGAAACCCAGCAGTGGTTTGTTCAAAGATCAGACGGTTCCTGGATTTAGTATTTTTTAAGGGTTTTTTGGTATTTTAAGGATTTTCAAAAAAATGGAAGGAAAACAGGTACAATGGATTTAGATATGTTAAAGAGAAGAGAATTACCTGTTGGATCGTACTTGGAAATGCTTGTATAAGTCTTACCAGCGATGATCCTTGTTATCCCAATCAATTCTGGAATATCCACGTGATTTCTATGACGGATGTAAGCCCCAAGCCACCAATGTGCCCCCTACCCTGCATGAGCAAACGTCAACAATATCATATTTGCTAAGACAAGATAAAGAAACCAAATGCTATAGGAAAGTAAAAATAAGTAATCATAGATCACAATGACACTAATGAAAACCCGGCCATGATCCAAGACGAAGATAACCGAACGAGTTGAGGTCCCCCTGCAAAAACGCTCCAGCCAAAACGCCCTCTTGTAGACAAGACAATGATAGAAGAAAAAATATAGATCTCACATGAATTTCCACAATGCTAGGAAGCAGAAGACTATCCAATCACCATTTGAGAACATCAGATGCAAAGCAGATCCAGAAAATATCCACGGCAAAATCTTTCTATTATTCAGATCCAAGAGCCAAAGACCCCTTATAAATGAGAAGCTCTCTCCTTTAAATAGAAATGAGAGAACCACAATCATAACCGAATCCTAACCACTTTAAAAATGAGTGGCTAAGATTAAAAGATAAAATATTCTAATCAATGGTTGAGATGAGCTCAACGTACAATACATGGATCAATATAACCATAAAGTACCAAAGTGGACTAAAACACCCAACAAGAGGGTACCCCACTCAACAAGAAATAAATGAAGCACATGGTGGGTCCATGGAGTGTTGACTAACTCCGTCTGGGTGTCCCCATGGCACAATAAAAAAATATAATATTTTAATTCTTTGACTTTGTGCCTCCTGAGGAAATCGTGAGCCTCCCAAAAGCTCCAGAAAATAATATAAAATGCCCAAAAAATAGGTGTGGGCCCAATCAAGTGCTGCAACTGCTGGAGAAGGTGCAGAGGACATCACTCTCATCATCGTGACTCATTCCATGTCATTTCCTTTCCTAAGTAGCCCAAATCGATTTCTTCAATAGCCATTTAATCATTTTTTAATCTGCCTCGAAAAACGTGAACCTGCCAAAGCAGCCTCCTAGGGTGCCTACATTGTCAAACCGAGCCCACTAGGCTCTCTAGGATGGGGGTACTATGGTACAAACAAGTGGCTGCACCCCCTATGTCCATATAACTCCCTAGGAGATCCAAAAAAACATCTCCCTGCTTAGACACACCATCATGTGAAGCAAAACTACATTAGAAAGGTAAAATGAGCCTGATCATTTCTGCAAGTGCCCGAAACTAAAAATAAACTGTCTCATTAGACTCAGAGAGTCCAAATCCATCTATGGTGTATACTCATACCCCTCTCAGGTCTCTGCCTGATCATCAACTATATCCAATAGACAATATAACCATCTGTAAATGATCAGATACCAATAATATAAATCAGACTATCATCCATCTACTGCAAGTGTTATAAGGCTAATACATGCTTGACACTTCATTTAAGCAACAATCACAACAAGTAGCAATCATTTCACTGGTAGTGTATCAACCAAATACATATATAGGGTTTATTTATTATTACTCAAACTAGACTTTCAGGGCTATACTCACTTCATAGTTGTAGTCAATTTGCTAGTGACGGGTGAAGGATGAAATCTACAAGGCTAGTGAAAAGGATGACCTCCTACTTAACATCATGACACTTTGGATATGGAAAGTAAAAACTCACTAAAACCAATGTCAGACAAACAACAACACAAGGAATGGCAGTGCCTCACAAATGGTTGAGTTGTTTAGAGAGTGCTTATTCAAATGAGGCATCATGACTACATCAAGCTTGATCCAGTTTCATTAGGATCATCAATTTTATTTCCATGGATTTTTTGGCCCATATGACCCTTTGGGACTTCACCAGTGCTTAAAAGCACAGCTAATCGCAGCTTTCATCCAAGACATATTCAAAATTTTAAGGTCAACATATATTTAACCATTTCTTTTTGGACCTTTTCTTATACCCTTCAAGGGTTATTTTAGCATTTCATTGCTCTTTCCCTCTTTACATATGTTAAGAAACACAGTTTAGCATTTTCATTTTCCATGGGCGCATACATAACATTTTCCAATACAAGTAGTACATGAGTTTTTAGTTTTAGCCACCAACATCTCAAGTGACCAGGGGGAGTTCTGCATAGTGCCAAACATCGGGAAAACTGACCAAAATGATTTAGGCATACAATCCAACTCACCAAAGGCAAGTTCTGTCACCAACTCAGAGCCGAGACACAATATAAACAGGGAGGCTTGTCCAACAAGGGTTCTAGCAGGGAAAGGTCCTCCATGCCACAAGTCATAGTAAGTCGGGTTAAAAAAAAGCTGGAAGGTAATGGATGGGTGGAGACATTGAATGATGAAGCCAACACTAGCAAGCCAAAACAATGGTGGGAATGACTACCTCTATTCTCCCTAAGGAGGGTAAAACCAATGAGTATAGATCAAGAATTTCCAAGTCTAAGTAGGGACATCAATAGATAATACAACATACATCCAAGTCCATATAATTATGAGCGCTAGATCATGAAACTACATGTTAATACATGTCACAGAAATGAGTATAAGAGCAATGATAACCATAACACAATATAATAAAAGTTGAGCCATAATCATGCATATAATCCATCTGAACCATCATCTGTCTAATGAGAAAGTACTAATATGAATCTGGGCATCAATAACTGCTCTGTAAATGACTAAATGGCTACATCCGTCCTCAAATCTGAGTGTCCTGAGACTCAGTCCTGACATGGGAGAGTACAATAGTCCACGAATAAAATAATGATCCGTCAAAACTGCTCATCTCATATGTAAGAGATGGCTGAAAAATGTACTGTATTTGAAAAATAGAATATGGTAGCCTGGCTACTATATATGTGATAACAGACTCCTAATAGAACTTGAAGAGGTCGAAAACCATAAAGAAGTCTCAAGTCCGATGAGTAATCAGGAAAGAGTACAAATATCTCTCCCACTCCCTCAACTCCCATTCTCACATGAAGTTGTATTGGTCAACATGTGACTGTTGCTTCTGACCTGCCTCTCGACACTAACGTCTCTATTTCACATATAACATCAATGAATATCATAAATATACATGTAAAAACATTAAATGATCATTCTATTTACTAACATCAAATAATTTTTTTTTGCTAAAAAATAAAAATTGACAAGCGGTGTGCCTTAATTGCAGTAATGCACCACAGGCGGTGCACTTGAACCACAAGCGCACCACTAATTGTGTGCTACTATAAAAAAAATGCGTCGGTAAAATTTTGTTATATTTTACATAACATGTGATGTGTCATAAATAACAGGTGATGCGTCATAAATGAGATGCACTGGTGCATTATGGTGATCTTAACGCACCATTGTATGGGTGTCTATTTATTTATTTTAAAATTTTTAAATGAAATTAACAATGTGCCTCATGCATGTCAGCACACTGGAAGATGGTGTGCAAATGTTCATATAGTGCACCGTCAAAATGTGAGTATTTTATGGTTTTCCGATGTGTTTGTTACATGAAAGCGCATCGAGTATCTGGTGCATATCGTGTAAATAAGTGCATCAAAAAACCTTCTTTTTTTATTTTTTTAGTTTAGCGGTGCGCTAGGAACACACCAACACATCGTGATAGTGGTGTCGTCTGTTAAATTAACCACACCACTTAACGTTATAATTTTTAATAAATTGTGTTGATTTATTTGGTGCACTTAGAACACGTCGGTGCATCAGCAGAAAGTGCAATTGTATTTATGTTATGCACTGGGATTACATTCATAGTTTTTTTTAATTATGTTGATCATCTAGGAACACGCAAGTGCACCATGACAGTGGAGTGGCCGGTTAAATTAACCACACTGCTTAATGTTATCATTTTTAAAAATTATGTTGACTTATCTGGTGCGCTTAGAACACATTAGTGCATCGATAGGTGGTGTGGTTGTATTGATATTACGCATCGGGATTACATTCATATTTTTTTTAAATTATGTTAATCAATGTGCTAAAAATTATAGTGCATCATGTATGTAGTGTGCCTATGGCATAAATGCACTATGACTGATGCACCCTGTAAATTTACAAGGTGCATCGGCTAGTGGTGCCAGTCGAATGGCCTAAATGCACTGCACAAACTCTTTTTTAGTTTTTTTGAAATTTGGGCAAAAGAAAGATGAATTCTCAAATGTAATCCACAAAAAGTAGATAGTGAAGTAACAATCAATTTACCTAGTCACTCGTGAGTCCGTGAGGCATTGTGGAGAAGTATGTCAAACTTGAAATTGTTCCCATCGTTTGGTAAATTTCAAACTCAAGTCAACAACCAATGGGAGCAAGTAACTCTGCAACGTGGAGCACAGATATTGGGGCATCTATGTAGGTGATGTATGGAACCAATGTTGTTAGGCATAGAATCATTGTAGAATGGCAACAAAAAAAAATTGGTGCGGTAATTTTTTTATTAAACCCAGTATCGATGTGCCTGACTCCAAGACGCCTTTGTGTGATTGATCATATAAAACACATTGTTAATAGAATTTTGAAATAAAAAATATAATCGTGTTTTTTTTTTAAATTGGAAAGTTTTAACTCTAATGTGGCATGCCCTATTCAACGACTCATCGATGCGATGGATAATACAAAACACACCACAAATAGAAATTTGAAATAAAAAATATAGTCGTGTTTTTTAATTTGGAGAATTTTAACCCAATGCAGTGCACCTAATTCCATGAAGCATTGGGGCCATTGATAATATCAAATGCATTGCAGATAGAAATTTGAAATAAAAAATATAGTCATGTTTTTTAATTTGCAAAGTTTTAAACCTAATGCGGTGTGCCTGATCCCATGCACACTAGTGTGATTGATAATAACAAATGCACCACCAACAAAAAATTGAAAAAACTGCAGACATGTTTTTTAATTTGAAAATTTTTAACCCTAATGTGGTACAGTGTTGTCTATACCTCCGTAATGTGGTGCAATGTTGTCTATACCGCCCTAGTGCAATAAACAGACCTACCACACCCATGATGGAAAAAAAAATTATATAGTAATTTGGTGTTCTCCACTATCAGCTTTCCTTATTTCGATGCTTTCAAGTTTATTGCGCCCTAGTGCATTTTGGTAATATCAATCCATCGGTTGCAAAATTTTAGTTTTTTACACTTAAAGGTGTTTTCAGTAATGATGCTGCATGATTGATTCTTAACATTGTGAATTTGATTTTTATATGCACCTATGTGTTTGCAATGTATCAACGCACAAAAAAAAACACCTCTACCCACTAGTGGCCTTCGCTATAAACGAATATTTGGTATTTTTAGATGAGCATCTACTATAACCTCAGCTAAAGGGCCTTTTCCTTGTTGTGAGATGTAAACTATAACTAGGAAGTAATTACTTTACCTTTCATATGGAGGCCATCTTGGGTCTTACTCTCCCGCCATAACAAGGTTGTGCCACCCATACGGAGAGTTGCAAGCCAAACTCTTGCAAACTCATCCACAATCTTTTGGATCATGTAGTATATTTCAATATGTTTAAGCAGTTATTCAACTTCTTTTCATCAAGTTCACCAGCTTACATAGGAAAATCAAATTTGACATCAAGTTTCAATAAAGACAATTTAGATTTACCTTGTATAAGTTGTTTCTTCTTTGAAATGGAAACATAACTTGAAATTGAAGAAGAAGAAGAATAAGATGAAGAGGATGAAGGGATTTCAGGAGAGTGGCCACCACCTCCTACTCCTTTACCTTTACTGATTGCTTCTCATGTACTTTCTTTCTTGGCTTTATTTCGATCCTCATACATTTCTTCCACTATGGCCTTCATTGCAATCAAAGCTTTGAAAAATGACTTAGACAACATTTTGTAGGTCTATCTCTTGGATGAACCCATCCAACAAGTCACATAATAATATTGCATATTTGACATGTGCAGATGCATCTACTTATTTTATAAACATAGTTCCCCTAGGACAATGAACCAAGAAATTGAGAAGCGCTCTGCCATTCCCATCAGTCCAACCATCTGACACCATAGTGCACCCTATGAACTCCCATGCATCTCAAATCTCCTGCAAATAGTGCATGTAATTAACCTTTTAATTCTGAAGGACGGACCCTCTCAACTCTTCATAAGCGGGGGGACTTATACCCAGGTCCAACAACAGCAGTTGGATCTCGTCACAACGAAAGGCGATGTTACTGATTATGAACAATGTGGAGTGGGTTCCAGACCCATTCCACTAGCTCCCACTCTCGCTGCAGACCTGGATCTTCAAGCCATTTCTTTTCTCAAGGCCTCCTTGATCTGTTTGTTTTTCTCAGCTCGACCTCTAATTGCTTGTGTGGCCTTAACAATGAGTTATGGGGTTGTTTTGTTGCAAGGACCCACATCATGCTCTGTAATTTGTGCAAGTTGATATTTTAGCCTGATTATCCCACCCATCATTTTATTCCCTAGTAGATCGCAAGCAAGAACTTTCCAATTTTCTAGGGAAACAGGTGTGCCCCACTCACATAATGGATCCAAATCCTTCGACGTCTTTTATATGGAAAATATGAACCTTGGGAAAGAAAAAAAAGTTTTTAAGCATATGAGATTGATAGAAACTTAAAATACAACAATAAATCAATGATACATTTAACATTCAAACTTGGTTTTGAAGAGGGAAAAGAAATGGACATTTTTGTATGGACCTACGAAAAGTAAATCTCAAAAAACATTTTTGGATATGCATGACTACTACAAATTAACATAACACCAGTAAAAATATGGTTTATGATCCAGTAAAATTTGGTTATGAAGAGGGAAAATTCAACGACATTGCAAAACTATAAAAATATATCTTGGAAAAATTAGAAATGATATAATGAACATCAGGTAGAAAAGCAAGCTCACTAACTCTATGGAATAAAGCTTCAGATAACTAGTTGTCAAGTGGGCAATTTTATCAAGTAAGAAGAGGGAATGAACTGGGGTTTGAAGGTGAAACCAAAAGAAAAAAGAGGATAGTAAATGTTTAGATTCCTAAGCACATGTATGTTGGTCTATTTTAGGATTCAAACATCATACAGGATGAGGTCAACTACCAGGCTTCTGGGAGTCCCAATCAGTGCAAACTGAAATCTTTACAAGCAGTTCCAAGCAACCAATTTCTAAGAGGAACTTAGGAGGGTTCTAGAAATCTGTTTTGGATGTTGACATCAATTTTTTCAAGTTTATAACAGATCTGAATAGTCAAAATAAATCATAAGGGCCGCGATTTAGAAACTAGTCACTAGGACTATGCAGCAAGCTAAACTTTAGTGATTTCCAAACACAGGAAAGGAGGCTCTAATTTTTAGTTTTAGACATGGAATATCATCATTAGCATGTCACTTAATGTTCAGAATATAAAAAGAAAGAAAATGGATATGTTTAGACTGACTAATTAACTCGAACTGGAAAACTAGCTCATTTTTCATTGAAATCTAAGTAGGGTGTGGAAAATCTTTATGAAACTTAACTAAACCAGTTCAAAATTCTATGAAACTTTTAGAGACATTAAGTTACATCATAATGGAGCAGTGAGGGTCGAAATGCATCTCACTGGAAGCTCATAAATATCGTATTATAGCCAAAACCCTATAGAATGGCTTCAAAGCTAGGAGTTACATAGAATCGAATCTAGATCTTTCCAAACTCTCACAGTGCGATGAAAGTGATACGAAAACTGATATTACATGGAAGATTGGACATCGTTACATGAAATATATAAGAGTGGGGTCAAAATTCCCATTACAATGCTCCAAAATTTGTCGCAATGACATAGAATGGAGAGGAGGAGGAGAAAAGAGTGAATACCACTGAAAGGAGGCCTCCAAACTCTACTAGATGGTCTAGAAAATAGATGAAGGAGACATGAAGACCTGCAAAAAATCTTCTTCAATGGATACACTAACATTAGAAACCAGAACATAAGATACACTAGCTGAGGGGCACAACACCCAAAGCTTCGGTTGAGGCACAACACTCAACCACAGAGAGAAAACTCTCAAACTCCAAAATCACAATGACCAAAATTTGTGAGAGGGGTGTGCTACCATTTTTTATAGAAATATTAGACTTCAAGGTCAAATTAGCTCCACAGGTGGCCCACTTCCCTTTCCCAATGCGCCTTCATGAATGAATGGAGAAACTTGCTCACTTTCTTGCTTTTTCCCTAACATAGCTTTTCATCTTTTTGGAAACTGCACCCCTATTACTTTTGACAAACTTGCCTTTAATGCTTTAAAAAATGTGCCCTCCTACCTTTTTGACTAACTTGCCTCTTTTTTTTTTTAAATTGTGCTCTCCAAAAGTTTTATGCTTTTTATCCTAACAACTTTTTTGCAATTGCCTTCTTTGTCCTAGCTTTTGGCTTCTGGTTGATTTGGTAGGCCTCTATCTTCTTGCTTGGTTTCTTTTTGGAATTTTTATTGATTAGCTCTAAGTTGCTTTTTCTAGTTGACAACTCATGGTCCACTTGGCCTCATGGGCCCTCCTTGTCACCTAGTGCATTGATTGGAATAAAAATTATTAAAAACATCATAATTATTAATTAAAATTTAGAAATTGCATCCTAGTCTAGTATTTGCATATACATGATGATTATTTTTTTACAAATAACCCCTCCTAGGCTAGAACCACTAGGGGTTAGGACACACAACATTAATATGTCACTTGGGAGAAACATTACAAATGATGACGAGTTTTTTTTACATATCTTCAAATGTCATAATTGTTGAAAATACTCCAAATTTCAATGCCCAATCCACAATTTCAATCCTCGATGGCGAATGATTTCAAGTACAAAACCCTTCTTGGGGAAATGTGCAATGATGCTCTCCTCCTTGGCTCTCATCCTCATTGCAATTTGCAAATGACAAAATAAAAAGGTGAAATTCAGTTTTTGTAGAAAAAACACCTATGTTCACACATAGATTTTGTCAAACACTTCACAAACCATTGATATCAGCCCTCAACAGTAAGCAACTATAATGTGCATTAATTAACCATTGAAGGAAATTGACTATACGTTGATATACTATTTATAAAGTACAATTTACAGCAGAAAATAATAAACACCAGCAGCCTCTAATAAGAGATGAGACACAAGATTTTTGGTCAAATTTGACCTTGGAAAAACCTCACACCTTAGGGAAAACCAATGAGAGAATTTATTGAGCTCCTTGGAAAATGGATAGAGAGTTTAGCAACAACATTTAACATCAAAAAACTATACAGTGCTTTCAGCAGTGATTGTGCAAAAATATCCTAGAAAACTGTGTCCTCATAGGCCGATAAAGTGCCCAGAATTGATTGCAAGGGACTATTCTTTACAACATTTAATACATTAGAAAATTACATTGGAATACATGCAGAAATTAGCCAAAAACCTTGGCAAAAAGTTAGCTTGAAAACTGTGCCCACTAGATACCTTATTTATGTGCAATCTGATGTTTGTACGACCTCTCTTTTCCACAATACAGATCCTCCTTTCAGTTGTACGAAATTGTCTATTTTTTATGCAGACTGTAAATTTTTTAGTATTCCCCCAACCCAATTTAAACCACCATTTTCATCATTGTTTAATGCCCAACCCAATTTACTTTCAACTACAAATTAAGTCATTTCTCACAAACAATTTAGGACCGAAACACATCATGAATTTTACTACTTTTAATGAGCAGCAATTAAAAATCACAGTCACACATAAAAAATCAGACTCAGAAATTTTTGGTCAAATGACCCAAGCAAAACCCCAAGCTCCGGGGAAAACCTGTTCTAGAGAGAGAATTTTATTTTCTGCAATAAAATCAAAGAACAACAAAAAACAAAGATAAACTTATCTCAACCACAGTGCTCAACAAATTGACTGAATTCGGAAATTTTACAGTCAAAATTTCTGCCAATTAGCTGCCTCAAAAACTATGCCAAACTGACTGTGCAAACTGCCTCAATTTCCGTGCCCGATGTTGTACTATACGGACTTCCTCAATTTATGTTCCCACTATACATACTGTATAGAATTTCGTGCCCAAAAAAATCTCTTCTCGAAAAATGTGCCTAGAATTTTCCCCAAGAAACGTGTTGTACGAAAATGTAATTTTTGTTGTTGTACAGTCTTGGGAAACATGCCCTCCTCTTCTCTCTCTGCCTGCAATTTTTTCTCCTTCTGTGCTCTCCAACTCTCATAAAAAACAGAATGAGACTTTAATGCCTTCCCTTGCCTTTTTGGTGTCTAAATGAGGACGTTGAATAGTCATCTAATCCAAGGGCCCAAAATGAATTAGATGGATGGATGAGATTAAATGCACTTTTAATTCTCTCCAATATTAATTCCACTCACCTCACTTAAATTTATCAAAAAGTCACTTTATTCTCTCATCTCAAGTTATTAATTGCAAGGGTCACTTTAATTTTCCCTTTTTAATGACTTAGGCAAAAGTCACTAGGGGAACACTTTCCTAGGTACAAGAATCAACACAGACTACCTTGGAAAACGTGTCCACCACCTTGGGAATCATGCTCCTCTTGCTGCTGCAAATTTGTAATGATGCTTCTTAGAGATGTGTGCTCCTCACATTGGGAAGTGTGCCCTCAAGCCCAGCCTCCTCTCTTCTTCCCTCTACTCAGCTCAAATGCTCACCCTCTCCCTTCTAGAAATTTGAGCCACTTGCTCCTCTCCAACTCTTGGAATTCACGCCATCCTCCAAAGACTCTATTGGAATATGTGCCAAATGAAGTCTTAACCTAAGTCACCTGGTTCGAATTCGTGTTCGAGTTCGTTGACCTTGGAATTCGACAAAAAATCGACAATAAAAATTCTAGCGATAAAATACGGCATTAAATTCGAGGCTATATATATATATATATATAATAAAATTTAATATACTCATTAATCACATGATAAAATGAAACTATAGTCTATACCTATAGAAACTATACCATATAAGAAATTTTTAAACAAACTATACCATATTGTAAATTTTTTAATATGATAAAATGAAACTATAGTTTATACACATTTTTTTTTAAAATTAATAGAAACTATAGTCGATACCTATACCAACTATACAATATATGAACATTTTTAATTAAAAAATAAAATTTAATATGGATGAAATTTTTAAACAAACTATACCATATAGTAAATTTTTTAATATGATAAAATGAAACTATAGTCTATACCTATACGAACTATAAGATATATAAACATTTTTAATAAAATTTAATAGAAACTATAGTCTATACCTATACCAACTATACGATATATGAACATTTTAATAAAATTTAATATGGATAAAAATCAAATTATACGGTGACATAATTTCATATGCACAATTGTCGTGACCCTTTTTTGTGACTTGTGTGAATCGTGACCCATAATATTGTTAAATATCACAATATCCTTCAGTCGTATGTGACCCGACAGACTTGCTTCGAATTCATGTTTGAGTTCATCGACAGTGGACTGCGAGGGCAAGGTTCGAGCAACAGACTATAGTCAAGGCGGCATCCTGTGATGGCAATGGCTAGCGATGGTGATGGGTTCAATCTCAGCATTCGAGACTTAAGTCAGTCAACAAAACGCAGACGGCTACAACAAGTTACAATTTGAGCTAGGGTTTTCCCATTTTCCACTTTTCCATCGAATTTAAAGAGGAATTTAAATAGAATTCAGATGCATTTTAACGATTCCAAATAATTCAAATTTTCATGGTGAACTTTAACGATTAAATTCTGCATGCCCTAAAATTCACCGAATTTCGATTTTTATCCTTCAAAACCACCGAATACGGTGACTTAGGTCTTAACGTGTCTTTTTTATTTTCCTCATTAGGGTAACTTTCATGACTTTTCAACTTCTAGGGATGACATTTGATATTGGCCCACAAGATTAAGGGTTGTGTTTTAATCTCAAGTTCACTTGAATCACTTAAGTGAACCATATAAAAACACATTACTTCTCAAAAAGTCACATTACCCTAAATATTAAAATGTACACTTTATAAACGTATTAAATTATATCTCACTTTTAAATTATAAAGTCACATTAAAAAGTTCTTTAATAAATGCACTTTAATAAAGTCAATGACATTTAATAAGACTCCATCATCTCGGACCTCTGTGCCCAGGCACCTAATGCAGGATTACCTCCGAGCTACAAAATGCTTACACTTACTCTTAACAAGAGAGGTACTCCTGGCATCTACACCACCTGGATCACCCTCCAATCTACTCTCACCAACTTAGCCTCATCCACAACCTCGCCAACAACCCCCAACTCATAGTGTACTTGTGTAATGTAGGTCAAGTATGATGCAACATTGTCGATCTTAGTCATTTTAGTTTCCCTTAGCTTCTGCTCAAAACCTTTTTCTGATTTTGATTATCATCCTAAAACAACTTTATCGGGGCAGCCACATCTCAGGCATGTTCTTTCCCGCTCACATGAGGCATGAGGTGGTCTTTCACATCATCAAGAAGAATGCGTCTTGCATCTTGATTTTACATTCTTCTGGTTGTACTCATCCAAAATGATAGGATTAGTAGGTATTGTGTATACTTGGTTATTTGTCATAGCCCAAGCTCCTCCAATAACAAAGTGACCCTTTTCTTCCATGGAATTAAATTCTATGCCCCCATAAGCATGTCCTCAAACCTCAAGCCAAGTGTCAATGACATCTTCACGGGCCAACCAACAACTCCTCAACTCAAATTTGCTAGAAAAGGCAATCTTTGCCTACCTATGCCAAATCAACACTACTCAATTGTACAACCAGCAACATTCTAGCACACACATCTTCTCTTATGTCAAAATCAACCCTCTCATGCAAATCTCTTGTGCTCTCTGTTGTACCAACAGTCTACTGAAAAATCAAAGAACCTCACTCTGATACCATGAAGAAAAATCACCTATGTTCACACAGATTTTGTCAAACAGTTCACAAACCATCGATATCAATCATCAACATCAAGCAACTATAATGCACATTAATTAACCATAAAAGAAACTTGATTGTAATTAACCATTAAAGAAACTTGATTGTAGGATGATATATTGTTCATAAAGTACAATTTGTAGCAGAAAATAATAAACACCAGCATATTGTAATAACAGATAAGACACAGGATTTTTGGTCAAATTTGACTCTAGAAAAGCCCCACACCTTCGGGAAAACCAATAAAATAGAATTTATTGAGCTCCTTGGGAAATGGGAAAAGAGTTTAATAACAACATTTTACATCAGAAAACTACACGGTACTTTCAGCACTAACTATGCACAAATATCTTAGAAAACTGTCATCACAATCCCAACAAACAATGCCCAAAATTGACTACGAGAGACTATTATTTACATCATTTAATATAGCAGAAAATTACATTGGAATAAATGCAGAAATTAGCCAAAAATCCCAGCAAAAAGTCACCTCGAAAACTATGCCCATTGGCTACCTTGTTTTCTGTGCAATTTGGTGTTTGTACAGCCTCTCTTTTCCACAGTACAGATCCTCCTTTTTCAGTTGTACAGAATTGTCTCTTTTCTTATGCAAACTACCTTGTAAAACATGTCTACCACCTTAGGAATCATGCTCCTCTTGTTGGTACAAATTTGTGTTGGTGCTTCGTAGGGATGCATGCCCCTCATATTGCGAAGTGCAGCCTCATGCCCAGACTCCTCTCTTCTTCCCTCTTCTCAGCTCAAATGCTCACCTTCTTTTAGAAATTCGAGCCACTTTCTCCTCTCTGGCTCCTCTTGGAATTTGTGCTACTCTCAAAAGACTCCCTATTGGAATGTGTCAAATGAAGCCTCAATGTGCCTTTTTTATTTTCCTCATTAGAGTAACTCCCATGACTTTTCAACTTCTAGAATTGAGAATTGATCTTGGCACAAGAGAGCAAGGATTTTGTTATAATCTCAAGTTCATTTAAATCTCTTAAGTGAACTATATAAAAACACAATACTTTTCGAAAATTTTACCCTATATTAAAAAGTACACTTTATAATTTAAAAATCTTTTTATAAATGTGACAAGTACATCTAACTTTTAAATTATAAAGTCACATCAAAAAGTGTTTTAATAAATGCACTTTAATCAATTCACTTAATGAGATAATGCAGGAGTACCTCCAAGCTACAAAATGCTAACAATTTTCAACACCTCCGCTCCAGCCGAGTCGTTTTTTCTCATCTATTCACTACTTTTGGCGATTTCCCAACAAACAAACAAAAATCATGATTTTTTGGGCGATGAGGCGCTTTTTACAAAAAAAAATCATCCAAGAGTTTGACTTGTGATGTCATCGATTTCCCGACGGCATTTGCAACAATGATTCATACATTTAATTATGTCATGCCTTTTTTTAAATTTCCATACTTTTCTATTATAAATACTAATGGAAAAACATTTTTAAATACATTTTGTATTTATAAAATCACTTTAACATGGTATCAAAACTTGGAGGCTACTCGTCCAATGTATGAGTAAAGAAGAAAGGCTGGTGTTTTATATCTACAATGCTACACATGTGAAGTGTTATTATGTGAATGTTTATTTACTCGTGTTCTTTCAAAAATATATCGTATATATATTTTAATCGTGCAGAGATATTGTATACATGTTATCGCAGCTAATTTATGGAAAATTGGTTTAGATATATGTTGGAGAGGTTGTTAATGAGTCTATGTTTGCATGCTTGTTCAGTGAATAAAACTCTAAACACTTGATTGAGAAATTTATATGAACTTGTTTCATCCACTGTACAACATATAGTTCTCTTTAATTGATTGACCAGATCTGCTTGACAACTCTAGATGGCCACCTTTTTGTGCATTTTTTTTGCACATACAATGGAAAGACCATCTTGGTGCATGTTGGAGCACTTGGTGGACCTTTTAACCCTCTCACTAAACAAATGCATGGTCAAGTCTTTTCGTTTTCTTGTGTGGACCGTTCTTCTTGATCGTCGACACTTCTGCATCACTAGTAGCTTCGTCAAATAACTATCCGCTTCAGCATTACTCTTTGCCATTTTTGTGACTTTTAAATATTGTTCAATGATAGCATGGTGGGATTTGATTCCCTGCATTCTGTTTATCTATATGCAGTTTTTCTACCAGAGGCTGTCCACAGGGATTTGAACCCAGGTCATACGCTAGATCATTATCCCGTGGACTCCAATATGCTCAATTACTCTAGATTTATTTGAAAATACATCACATGATTCAAGATGCAGTTTTTCTAGCAAAACTTGTTCGCTAGGAGTTGAACTTGGGTCATCCTTACAACAAGTGCTCCAACTAGCCGCAGACTCCATTTTGATAAATTCCTTAAGGTCTAGAAAGCCCATCACCTGATTTTGGATGCAGTTTCTCTACCATAGTCTGTCCACCAGGATTTGAACCTGGGCCATCCATATACTGAGCGCTCCAACGTGTCCCTAGTTCACAGTCCCATAGGATTTAATTTGCTCACGTCAGCTGATTAGTGATTTCAGATGTAGTTTTTCTCCTGGAGCTTGTCCATTGGTATTTGAAACTGGGTCATCCTTGCAACAAGTGCTCCAACCTGCCCCCCCCTTTATCACAGCCCCACAGAGTTCAATTTGCTTCATTCCCCTCTGGAAGCTCATTTTCCAGTGCCTATTTGAATGCATATTGTTGCAGTGAGAGGAACAGGGTGCGCTCTAGCCCAAGTGGGAGGTTGGGTATGTATTCGCGACCATGTATCCCTGTGTATAATGTTAAGTATATAGCCAATGTAAATAACAGTAAAAAAATAGTAGACTTGAAAAAATGATAGTGCAGGTACATTTTAGCCTCGGATCCCTTAAGTGCCAAGAGAGATTAAAAAACCTTGGCAACTACTTTCTAAAGACTATCTAGCCGCATTGAAATTGGAACCCCAATTTTTTAATATATCTTGGCGCTTAATTTATTTCAGGGTTAAGATGGAATCTGGATGTATGCTACTAAGTTAAAAAATCTTGTGTGTCATTGGGGCAGGGTAATAGTTAACTGATGAGGTTAACAGAATGTTAAAGCTAAAACTGTTTAACAAAGTTCAGTAGACTTTGAGGGTGGTTGGGTATGTATTCGCGACCATGTATCCCTGTGTATAATGTTAAGCATATAGCCAATGTAAATATCAGTTAAAAAAATAGTAGACTTGAAAATATGATAGTGCAGGTACAATTTAGCCTCGGATCCCTTAAAGTGCCAAGAGAGATTAAAAAAAGTGCCAAGAGAGATTAAAAAACCCAGGCACCTACTTTCTAAAGACTATCTAGCCGCATTGAAATTGGAACCCCAATTTTTTTATATATCTTGGCGCTTAATTTATTTCAGGGTTAAGATTGAATCTGGATGTATTCTAATAAGTTAAAAAATCTTGTGTCATTGGGGCAGGGTAATAGTTAACTGATGAGGTTAACAGAATGTTAAAGCTAAAACTGTTTAACAAAGTTCAATAGACTGTGAGGGTTGGCCCTTGGATTTTTTAATTCCTCTTTACGATTAATAGATAGAGCGTTAGGATGGATCTATGTTGTTGGGAGTGGGGATCGAAAATGGGGATCGGGAAGCAGGAGCGAAGCAAAAAGCTAAATTTTCAAAAGCTTCAGTGGTGAAAACGTTTTCGGGAGCGTTTTTTATATAATATATATTTTTATATATTTTGATGCATTTGTCAACAAAACCATATGCATCTATCATAATTTAAACCATTGTACACAAATATGCAAAGTTTCTCATATATATAGCAAGCAAGAGCCCATACAACCAAAATAATACCAAGTGCAATCCATATATGAACCAAAGTGCATTAATTAATAGATTATAAACTAGGGATTCTTCAAAAACTAGTTTTGAGGCTACCAACATCAACGTGAACAATCAATACCACCAACATCAAGGTACATAGAGGGGTTGATGTGTTTGATTAAATGCCAATCCCTTACCCTCATACATGATAGAATCCAGTGGAAACATTGCAATCCTGAATTCTTAAAAACTGTCCTGTTGAATTTTGAATGGGATAAAAAATTCTACTTTTTGCATTTATTTGAAGTCCGATGAGGTTGGAACCACTCTCAAACATCCTCAAACAATTAATGGTAATGTTAAAAATTTAAGTAAAATGATAGAAAATGAAAGATAAGGAGAATGTCAACTTTTACTTTAAGAATTTAATATTAACATTTAATGCTAATGACGATTATCAAGGTTAAGTTTTTTGCTATTAGATTTGGTTTTTTCTCCTTTGAATAGCCTACGGTTAGTTCCTCCCCACCCATCATCGAACTTTTTGGTTTTTTTAAAGAGAACTTGAAAAAAAAAAAGTCCTCGGTGCTTCCTGGACGCTTCCTTTGGAAGCGACCTTCAGGAGCGGGGGCGGAGGGGGGTGGGGCGCTCCCATGCAACATAGGCATGAATTATGTTAGTAGCTTAAAAATAACTCATCTGTACCAATGTGGTAGGGCAATGAATCACCGAGGACAACAGTCTTCAGCTGTCTACTTGGATTCCGTTCTTCCTGTGGTCTCTCCCATATGCCTGGCATGAGTGTTAAAATAGCTAAGTTGCTAGGAAACTTAGGTACAAGGATGGGGACAAGGACGGGGATGCCACTTTTTGAAACAGGGGGCTTGGGTACGTCGAGGTACTATATATATATATATGAAATAAAAAAACTTGGGTACAAAAACGGGGACAAGAATGAGAACGCCACTTTTTGAAACAGGGGGCTTGGGTACGTCGAGGTACTATATATATATATATATATGAAATAAAAAAACTTGGGTACAAAAACGGGGACAAGAATGAGAACGCCACTTTTTGAAACAGGGGACTTGGGTACGTCAGGGTACTGAATATATATATATATATATATATATATATGAAATAAAAAATTAAATCATTTCACTAGTATTCAATTTCAATAAGTACCATGCACATTGCTTCAAAGTTCATAAATAATTGATATAAAGTGGAAATTACATATGAACCTTAAGTATAAACATGATATCAGATAATCATAAGACATAAACCAAGTAGAAATTCAAGTTACTATTTGCATATTCATATCAATCATGATTCATCATTCATGATATATGTCATACACCAACAGGCAACAAGTCTACATCCAAAATTCAAAATGCAAAAAACTTTGAACAATGAACAATGAATAGCTTAACCACACAAACTGTAGCCTGTTTGAGCTTCAACTCTCGAGCATGCTGAATTATAAAGTCACTAGTTTTGAATCCAGGATGTAAAAAATGATTATTGTTTTGGAATTAAGATTTTTAGATTTAAACTGCCAGACTGGCTCATGTCATTCACCTTTTAACTGTTTCTTTTGGTTGAAGTTGATTTGTCATTGTCATTTAATTGAATATGTGTATGTTTGTATTATGTAATACCTCGACGTGTTGGGATATCCCGTATTGTGAACATCTGAAAGTCTTTTTCTAGCATCAGTTAATAGTGGTTGAACTTTGATATCAATTTATAAGTAAAGGATTAAAAGTAAACGTGCAAAAAATTTTAGACATCTGCTCTCTAATTATGTTCTAAAAGATATTTCATAGAATTCTTTGTACATTAATGACATTTGGAAGTTTAGATTGTTCTATTTGGGCTGCAGCTGAGACACAATGGTCATGGTTGTATCATTGTTTGGCATCATTCATTAATGGTTGAACTTTGACATCAATTTACAAGGAAAAAATGTGCAAAAGATTAGAGAGAATTGCTCTCTAATCAAATTTTAAAATATTTTTGCAGCCTCTCCTCTCTTTGTCGTAGCAGGCTTCAACTGATGTCAAAGTGTGCGTTGGGAGAGTGTACAAGCCCGCAGGGTGTTAAGAGGGTAGGGGGACCCATGCCCACCCCGTCCCTCTTCATAAAAGGAAAAAAAAAATTATAATTTTTAATTTTTTTTTAATTTTCATAGACAGAAGTTTCCTCGAAGTCCCCAAAATCGGGGGACGGGGTCCCCAAAACAAGCGAGGTTTCCTGTATTTTGTCAAAAGGTTTCCGGTACTCGGGGACTTTAGAGGACATCTGTGAGGTCCCCGGCCCGGTTTCCGAGACTTGGGGACGGTATCCAGAATGGGGACCCGAACCCAACCTCCGGGAACAGGTTCCCCTGCAACACAGTAAAATAGATAAGGATGGGTGTAATTCGGGGTGATTTTGGCAAGAATAGTGTATAGTTTGTTTTCTTGTTGGGTAAGAACCTTGCAGGCTGTAATCCTTTCACCAGTGTGCTCCATTCAAGAGGTGTTTATTCAGCCAAAATTGTGCATATGGGGCCGTCCTTCATTTAGGACAAACCACCTAGGCTGAGCTAATTATGATATATGACAAGATAACACAACAAATTGGCCGCATTATCATGGCAGCATGTTACCAGGGGGTTGAACACAGACCTTTATGAAGAAAGCTCACTTTACCAATCAACAACAACATTGCTTGACTATTTTTGGCAGAATAGATACCCCACAGGCATTTTTTCCATGGCCTTTAGGAAGAAAGGAGCTAACTTACTTTGCCCCTTGACAATTTTGGCATAGTAGTTACCCTCAAGGGTTTTGTTTGAAGTTGTTTTGAGAAACATACTCAAGTTAGGAGGCATGCACTCGGCTTCGTCCTTTTTTAAAACATTCAATTCTGGTAGTCGAAATTACAGCAAGAATAGAACTCCAGTGGATGGCTTAATATCTTACCAATGAACCAAGATCCTGTTCGCTATATTCCTCAAACTTGGCACCTAGTCAAGGAAGTATGCTCTTGCCAATGCAGAACTTTAGGGATTAATATTCACGCCTGTAGCAGTTCCCCAAAATACAAAAAATATTATGTTTTCTTTTTTTAATTTGCTTAGGATTTCAATTTGGTAAAGACCATGCGCATTTTTTTAGTTTGCCCTCTTTACATATATCACTGCATATTATTTTAAGTTGTTTTTTCTTATCGTAATCTATGTTAAATTGCCTTTGACAAAAAAAACTGATGGAGAAAGTGGCCCGATTGCTATAATCCACTCTGCCTCTCTTCACACAGGCCCACTGATACTTCAGATGAGTTCAAATAAAATAGCTTCAATAGCTTTTTGATTTTGAGCTGGTGAAACTCAGTGCTCAGATGAAACCCCGTGCTCATCAGGCATCTACATTTTCACTGCAGCTTGGGAGTTCTGCACTAGCCAAGTGGCTTATTAACTTTCAATATCATGCCCTATCTGTTTACGACTTTGCTCATAGCAGTTCTAATTGCGAAGTCTGCACTGGCCAAGTCTCTTATGGACTTTCGAGTTTCAATATCATGGCCTATCTGTTTATGATTTTGCTCCTAGCAGTCCTAATAGAGTAGAATGAAAATAAGTGGAAACAATGTTTACTTTTTCCCAAATGCCTCGCCTGCCACTTTACAAGAATACTAGAAGCTGTATAATTAATCAAGTTTTGATAGATTTAATCATCGTAGAATAGGATTTAGCCGAATTAAGTTGAAGATTAACAGGATTTTGAGCGAAATGATTAAATCTCTATTTTGAAATTTTGTTCTACCAGGAGGCCTTAATTAAGAAAAGTCTCACAGAGCTCTGAGGCTTGAGCTACGCCACAGCCCGTGAGAACATTTCACTAATTATGAAGGTACTTAAGTACCTCCAAGCAAACTTTTGAGAATCTTATGTTTAAAGTGTGTTTTAATTCACTTCTTCACAGTACATGTTGGTGCAAATTATTTGAAGTATAATTTGACAGAATGTGTTAAATTAAGATTCTCCTAAGGCATGACATGAGATGCTTCGTGAGCCTCAAAGTGAAGCTGTGTAACAGTCATGCTTAAAGGAAACGTTAACAGCCTTTGCATAGTGGCCTGTACCTGGCCTAATTACCAATGTTGTCAGACTCAGACTCGGCAAAAACTTGGCTGGCTTGGGACTCAGCCGACTCAGATAAGATTCAGCAAAGACAGCAAAAAGGAAAAGAACACTCAAAATACAGTAAATTTTGTGCACAAAACAATATACTGATGATATTTCTAATCCATATAAGTTATAAAACCACATTCTGTGCAGAAATTCATTGTATAAGATGATAATGCAACATTTGAAACTTCATATTTATATGCACAATAGTGAACCGAAAGATGATTCTTTGAACAAATTCACAAATAGTACCAAGTTCAACTACATAACTCAAAACATAAGTAGAAAATCAATATAGACAATGTCTTCAAGTCCAATCTTAAGTCTCATGCATGACTACGAGAAGTAGAAGGCCTACAATAGGGCCTAGAGGAGCTAGTGCCAACATCACTAGACCGAAGTGACCGAAGCAACAATTGTGATGCAGGTGGATTGTGTGTTTCCTCACTCTCCTCATTAAGCCAACTCAAATCATCAGCAGGAGATTCATTTAGAAAGTATACAGAAAATACGGGTGCATATGAACTAAAATCGCATCAAGTGCAATCCATATCCAACCCAAAATACATAAACAAAGAGGCTCTAAATCGCCTCTTGAGTCCAAAAAACTTCAAAATTTCATGCTACAACAAACAACTACGTATCATCAAAATCATTGCCTCTATTGGGATCCTAGTCGTCAATAGCACCCTGTGCCCCCCACCACTAGGTTCTACCGTTCTAGCCCTTGCCTCTATCTTGAATCTCAAAGTTGAACCTCCAAGGACATTAGTTGACACCTTACAATTTTGATGAAACCTCCTAATCCAAGTAATAAAAAAGGTAGAAAAAGCTTTGCATGCTTATTAAGTAATTTTGCTTGAGTGAAGGGTAAATTTTTGCTAAGGTCGTGACAAATGAGATCAACATCACCAACATCGAGGTACATAGAGAGGTTGATGCGCTTGGTTGAATGCCAATCCCTTGTCGTCGTACATGATAGAATCTAGTGGAAAAGTTGCAATCCTGAAACCCTGGACACTGTTAAGTATGTTGAATTCTGAATGGGATCTAAAATTCTACTTTTTGTTGCATATGAAGTCCGATGAGATTGGAACAACTCTCAAACATTCTAAAACAATTAATGGTAATGTTAAAAATTTCAGTAGAAGGATAGAAAATGAAAGTTCGTTATCTTTCATTTTCTATCCTTTTATTTTAAGAATTTAATATTACCATCTTTGGCGAGTCTGGTGAGTCTTTGTTTTCCTATTTCTAGAGACACATGTTCCCCTTAGCACAGAAACTATTTGCAGTTTAAGAACTCCATTATAAAATATGCCCTTCAGTAGTTGACTAAATAACTTCCATCATATCAAGAAATTAGAATACAAAGCTATTTTACTTACATGCTCATTAGACTCATGCAAAAAATATACCGAATTTATGCTCGCTGACTTAATTGAAGCTCAAACACAGAGAACCAACAAAAGAATAGAAGAACATCTTCGCACTCAGTCCCAGAAGAAAATTTAAGTACGAAAAAAGCAAGTATAATCTATTCACTACAAAAGACCTAGGAGCATTCACCATTCACAATCAATTCCAGATACGGTAATAACTATTCTTCTCAACTATGCACCTTTCTAACAACTTTAAAATTTATGATCATAGATAGAAGGTGTAAATAGGTTAGAGAGATGTAGGAACTTGATAAAGACAAGAACTTATAAATCGAAAAACATGAGAAAACTTGATCCATAAAAGCAACGGAAATACACCAACACTTGAACTAGAAAAAAGACACAACTCAAATACAAACTTAAAGTTGAAGCACACATGATTCGAATTCAGAATATCTTTTTTTTATTTTCAATTCAGTACATATATCTCAAATTTCTGTATTCAATTGAGCATTTGAATTGTAACATCCTTATAACTCACTCTTGCTATTTTTGTTCATCCAGAGCCGGAATGCATGTGGATAGAATGTCAACTGCCTGTTCCAACTCTTCTTGTGAGATAATAAGAGGTGGTGCAAGCCTAAGAATATTACCCTTCCCAGCAGTTAGAATCAAGAGGCCAGCTCGTAGAGCAGCATCAACCATAGGAGCAGCAGGAACATCAAGCTCAACACCCACAAGTAGTCCTGAGCCCCGAATTTCTTTTACATGAGCATTTGCCCCAAGTTTTTCTGTTAGTAAACGTTTTAAATACTGCCCTTTACTAGTTACACGTTCTAGAAACCCAGGTGCTTGAATTCTATCCAACACTGCAAGGGCAGCATGACAAACAAGAGGCCCTCCAGCAAATGTACTACCATGATCCCCAGGACCTATAGCCCCAGCCACCTTATCTGTTAACAGAACAGCACCAATAGGTAAACCTCCAGCCAGAGGCTTTGCCAAAGTCATTATGTCTGGCTGCACATCATACACTTGATGTGCCCAAAGATATCCTGTTCGACCCAGCCCACATTGAACCTGAAAAATTATGAACTATAGTGATTCTTCTTGGAAAAGAGAGTGGTATACATTATGAATGTAACTATATCCTCTAATAAAAACTCTGGTAAAATCCCAATGAATAATTTCCCATATATAAATTATGTTTATTCTATGATTCAAGATACATCATATTCAACTTTCATGAATAATGACTGAACTATGTATAAAAAATGAGATAGGTAAAACGCATATAAAATTATAAATGACACTGTGAGGATGACAGGCATCTTGACAATAAGTTATTTACCCGCTGAAATACTATCTCACTAAGGATAACTCAAATATCGTACAATTATACACTATCTCACTAATCATAGAAGGGTGAAGTAAACTTTTAGCATCGGACAGGACCAAGACCTGTGATAAGTGAAAGGAACAACAAATGTGTGCATCTGCAAATTTAATTGAATTCTGCCAGATACACCTTCCAAACCAAAGTATACACACAGAACAGATACTCTTCCAGCCCAGCAACTATTTCTATGGTTGTAATATATGACACTGATAATCAACAGAATTAATATGGTATAAAGAAGAAAAAATGGCTCAGCATTTACCTCATCAAACACAAGCAAGGCACCTGCGGCATCACAGAGAGTCCGCAATTCTTTGAGAAAATACCTTGTGGCACTATATATGCCTCCCTCTCCCTGAACAGGTTCAACAAAAACAGCTGCTGTCTTTCCAGGCTGAATTGCCTTTTTTATCGCCTCCACGTTTCCAAACTCAACAAATTTCACGCCAGGCATGACAGGCTCAAAGGGAGTTCTGTATTTTTCTTTACTGGTTAAAGCAAGGGCTCCCATTGTTCTTCCATGAAAGCTATTCGTGAAAGAAATAAATTCTGTGGCATTCTCTTCGTTGGCAGACCTCAAAGTTTGCTGGTATTTCCTTGCAAATTTGATTGCTGCTTCATTTGCTTCGGTACCAGAGTTTGCATAGTAAACCTTATCAGCAAATGACGATTCAACAAGACGCTTTGCAAGCTTCACCTGAAGCACAAGCAAATTATTCAATCCAAAGAAAAGGTCCCTCAAGCTGGAAATACAACATATCGATATACAAGCTAATACATAGGGAGTAAAATTCACATTATCAACTGATTCTTTTTATCTGAATATTTGATAATGTTCAATAACTTCAAGCATAGCTTGTGATGTTTTCCAATTTTAACAATGCAGAATATTTGGACAATTGTCAGAACTTATAATCTATACCTAAGAATGAGATCAAATCAAACACATAGTATTATCTGAGTTCTGACAGTTCTTTCAATTTGAGATTGCTAACAGCCGCTGCTTCCCAGCTGAAAAATCTTAAAAGCAGCTTTCCAACTTCTAAAAATTACTGCTCATAATTGATAGAAAAGTTTTCTGATCATTGCCAGGAAATCAAAATTTGTAAAGCCATTTTTGTGAAAAGGGGATGATGGTGGAATCTATTTTTGATGCCTTTTGAAGGCCTTCCGTGCTCCGAAAATTTTGTACCAAGATCAGAAAAGGCAACAACAAAAAATTGTCTATGTTTTTGTCAAGAAAATTTATTTTACGTTCATTTTTCAAAATTGTTTTGGAAGAAAGATTTCCCAAACTCAAATAAAAGCCAGCACAAGTTCTCCTCACTGAAGCAACAACCCTTCCCATCGTCAATTCCTTGTCACACCAGGTAGTTCTCAAAGGACTTTAAAAACTAAACAAACATATGCATGCATACATGCTAACTTTCCATCATTACCTGTGGCACTGTATGAAAGACATTGCTGACATGAGTGAGAGTAGCTGCCTGTTCCGTCACTGCTTTCAGCCAAGCCGGATCGCCATGACCGAGCGCGTTCACTGCAATCCCTGCAGTCAAATCCAAATATTCCTTTCCCTCTACATCATACAATTTACAACCCTCTCCCCTCACGAAAACAACAGGCGATCTAGCATAATTCCTCATGAAATATCTGCCTTCAGCTTCCATAACACCTTTGCTGCTTCTATCAAACGCTAACTCTACACCTACCCCATTCGCCAAAGAAGCCCTCTCTACAGCATCTGTGGCAATACAAGCAGATATTCTCAACCGACCTTCACGCTTCCCATGGCGGAAACGCCCTCTAGGGTTTCTATATTCCGAAACCCTGGGATTACAATAGAACCCTTGGAGAAACGGCGTTTTCTGTAGCTTCCGATATTCGAACCGGGGATGGCCTGACGAATACTCCAGAGGATTTGCAATAGACTGAAAGTATAAAGATGCCATTTTGGCCTGAAATTTCTTCCGCTTAATCTTCCGAGGTTTGACAAACAGAATTGAAGAGCTATTTATAACCCTCACCGTGTGTTTGAGACATCGAAGGAAAGCTTTGGCACAGTCCAAGAGAATGGAATTACATGAGATGGAATAAAAATTAAAGCCTGGAATAAAAATCTTCGCCGCGTAGCAGAATTATTGGTGGCAAAGTAAATTATTGATCACTGCGAGGCAGAATTATTGAGGTTCGAAAACTATTTGCAATGCTTTTGTATCCACGAAGCCAGCAAAATCAACCGTAGCCCTGCATCACAAGCCTTTTACAGCAAAAGCAGATAAATAATCACAAGAGGAATAAACCTTGAATAATTTATATATTAATAATACTAAAATTATATTTCATTTTGAAACAGAATAATTTATATATTAATAAATTAAAATTTATGAGCATTAGTTTAATTTAATTTTAATTTAAATTAAAATTCACTAAAAACAATTGTAGAACGTTGAAAGGAATTTAATTTTAATAATTATATTTAAATTCGCTCAAAGCAAAACGGATGGATAATTGTAAAAGCAACAAAAAGATTAACATACTCGGCAAGTCAAAGTTGGAGAAATTGTACACTAACATAAATAAAGTTAATAATAAGGAGGTTTGAGCCTTGAGTCCTTCGGGGTTAGGTCATCTTTGAGAATGGCCGGCAGTTTACCACCTCTACCATCCACTAATGTGGGGAAGTATTGCTGGGTTTTCCGTGGAGATTTCTTTTGAAAAAAAAAAGTTAATAATAAGGAATATTTGGAGTCAATTCAAAAGATTTTTGAAAAGGAAAGATAAATATGAAAAGAAGAAAAAGATTATGAGTTAATATAAAAGGCTTTTGAAAATGAAGATTAAATAGGGAAAAAAAGAATATTGGTTTTATTAAGATTAAATACTTTTAGATGTTATGTGACACATATGGCCTCAATGTTGTAGTTTTAATTTATGTAGGACACTTTGCTTTTGGTGTATATTATAAATGTTGAAATTACTGCTTGACTTGGAGTGTGAGTTTATTGTATTGAATAAGAGTTCATTGTCTTTATATGTAAGGAAATTGTATTATATAGGTTGAAATTAGGGTTTAATTTTTTTTATAGGTATGGAAATTGTGTATATATTGAAATTAAAGTTTGATTTGGAGTGTGACTTAAAATTATTTTATTGAATAAGAGATTTTTTTTTATATGTAAGGAAATTGGGTAACGGTTAAAACTTAGAGGCATCCCACAAGGGTGGAACTTTATCACCTTACAAACAATAAGCAGATTATCTCAAGTGGCTATGTTTTGTTTGTACGTGATGATGTTGTCTCACGTAGAGGTCTTGAGATTGTATCAACATAGGCTAAATAGGTAGCCCCAAGTATTGTAGACTTTTCTTTCTTATGGGATTCTAACATTTTGACTCTAGTTTTAGTTCCCTTACTTCTTCCTTTCACTAGTCACAAAATCGACTTACGTTGAAGGCATTTTTCTATCTAAGGGTGGGTCTGTAAGACATTGTAGTGTAATAGTTGTCTCTCGATCAAATAAGAAGTCGCCATGTCTCTTTCTACGTTATAGCTATACAATGGAGAATTTGGAGTGAGGTACATTGTAGCTAGCTTGGAGGTAATAATTGTGCTCATCCTTGCATACCCATGGCCCATACAACCACATCTATACGTAGGCTACAAAATCATTGTTCTCCAAGCCATTGGCATTGACGAGCAACACCTCTGATTTTCCCTTCGGGATATCTTGATCTTTTGATTTGTTCTCCAATGTTTCGTTCTCGGATCAATCCGTTGAACCCTAGTCCATTCTTTGGAAGCCCTTAGGAATTACGGATGGAGAAGAACCGTGCAAGCAAGGGAAGGGATGGACTTTCACCTAATTCCCTAAGTTGTGTTGTGCGTTTGTGATCCATTTTGTTATGAAAATGAAAACCCATTGCCATGCAAACATGGAGAGTGGCAAGGATGAGAATTTGGCTTTCCAGGGTTATACAATTGTAGAGTAACCCGCAGTTTTAATTTTGGCTAAGAACTTCATGATGGATTTGGTCATATATGTAAAAAAAAGAATAGCAAAAGAGGGTATCTATTTTACAAGCATTGATATTGTTGGGTAATAATATCTTGATTACAAGTATCGGTGTTTTGGATCCTCTATGTGATGTAGTTAATACTCCCACCAATTAAAATAAATAAAACATTAAGGGAAAAAAATGCTATCTTTGGATTGTAAAATGTATATACATTGGAAAAAAAAAATTCATTAATGAAAATCTGAGACTCTTATAGATGGTATGTGCATTTAGTCATGGGTTTTCATCCAAGGTGGAGATGGCCACAACCAACAACCCTAACTGCCCATCGACCCACATGAAGAATGCATTGGGAGTTGTGTCAATTGATTGGGATTATCGATCACTAGGTGACCCATTTTTCTCTTTAAAAATATACACCCATCTCTTTGCATGAAAATAACATCGTTGATATTGTGGGAACTTAATGGATGATAACAATAATCACAAACATCGTATGTGTAGGAAAAATCAGAAAAGAGCAAAGTATTTCTAAAACATGAACTCGGAATGATTTATGCACTATCTCCACATGAGTATAGGAGAAGAATTTAAATTAAGTTTTGAAATTGTCCAGGATTGTTGTATCAGTGGCCTATGTCGTCATTTATTTGCGGCCTGAGTTCTTTTTATGGACTTTGGAAATGGTAAATATCCCACATGCAAGTTCATCCATTTACATCCCTTATGAACTTTCGAAATGTTTTGCATCATAAGCTCTATTTTCTCGTTATGGGGAATATTAGATGGTTAATGAGGTGAAAGACACATTGTAATTTTTACATGAAAAAATATCATTAAGATGTGGTTGGTCTGGACCATCCAAGAGTTTTTTTTTTCATAAGAAAAATGGCAGTTCCTTTATATTCATAAAAATCAAAGGTAACAATTGCATAACGGTGATACCAAGTATCAATACAACAAACAACCCCCAAATAAGGTTAGGGAGGCCTATACACATAATCTCACTCTCTCATCAAAGGAGCCTTTGACATAGTCCAAAGGAGCACAATATGAGCCCTGAAGGCTTATCCAAGGAAGCACTTAGGGGGGTAAAGTGTATATCCCCCGAGCTAAGACAAAAAAATTGTCATATACAAACCACATCATAACAAATATAAAGGCTCATCAAATACTCAAAACTTTTACGAGTAAATACATGTAGCCATATCATGAAGAAGATACGCATCCCTTAAAAGAAAGTGATGGTATTACTCCCAATAGACTATCCATCCATAAATTCAATATATGAGAGTCTTCCCATCTCAAGTATAAGAGCTTCCTTGGATAAAGCATCAACATTCATATTGTGCTCCCTATAAATGCGATGAAGTTTTAAGGAGAGGAAAGAAGCTTTTACCTTAGATATACTATGGCACCAATGATTTAGATCTACAACATCAAGACGTGCCATAGAGTTTGCCCAATTTATGATTACTTGGGAGTCTCCACATTCAAAAAGAGATGGAAGGCCTAAAGAAACCACAAAAACCAACAGTGCCCAAAGGGCCAGGAACTCTGCCCCGGTGTTTGTGCTAACACCACAACCCATCTTGGCATGAAAAAAATGTGAGAAGCTGATATGCAGAGTAAATCAAGCACCTACGGTATTTGAAGCTGCAGCACCATCAAAAAAACCAGAGAGATAAACCAGAGAGATAGGTGATCCCTGACACAGAGCCAATATCCCAAGTTTATTTTTTCTCAAAGACAAGAAAAGAATTTACCGACTCCAAAATCGTGTGACACGCCGTATCCACCCTTATAATAACTTTGACATGGAAAAAAACTTACCATCCCAGACAAATGGTAACTTTAACATGGAAAAAACCTTATAAAAGTTTAAGAGTTAGACAAACATTGACTTTGACATGGAAAAAAACCTTATAATATGGACCATCCAAGAGTTAGACAAATGGTAACTACGGGTACTAGAATCTGAATGTCATATCAAAATTTATAGATTCCGGCAACATGCATGCAAAAAGGGATTTTGATCTTTTTGATGTGAGAAGTTCAAACGCCCAATCAGGGTTGGAATTTCAAATGAACAAACAAAATTTGAAACATTTTCTGCATTCTAAGCCAGATTTTGACGGTCTTGACAAAATCTTAGCTGTATTTGACGGGTAAATTGACCTATGAAATTCCATCCCTCCGCCCATAGTATTTACATCAGAGTCTCCAATGTTTGTCATTTTGGGTCACTTTTGTTGAAACCTCAAGTCCATGCATCAAAGTTTGGGTCACTTGGGTTTTTCCAGATGCTCAACGAGTTTCAAGAGATTAAGCTCAGGATGAAAGTACCAAGTCTCAAACTTTGACAGAAGTAAGTTATTCAAAGAGAACTGTGTAACTAGGGGACTTTTTTTTTACAAATCAGATGAACTTAATCTACAAAATTTGTAATTTTTGTTGTTTGTTGAGAGATTTTAAGCTAAAAATGAAATCAGATGATAGCAAAGAAACCCCAAAGACCCACACTCGATAATATCTAACAATATTTTTGAACTTTTTGAAAATTCCAGAAATACAAGTGTTGAGCAGACATGCTCACACGACGTAAAATCTAAACTGTCGATTCTACCACCTGTATAAAAGCACCAATGAAGGTTAGCGTTGGTATAGGAAAGATACCCGGAATCGGCAAGATTGACGAGAATGATAAAGATTCAATCCGTGCAAAAGTTCTACCAATTCTGAATTACATCTCTGTCAAATGAAGACTACCAGTTCATCATGTCATTAGAATTCAAATTGATTGCACTATTCGGATAGCCAGCTTCTCACGCAGATTGGGTGCCAACACGTGCAAAGATCTGCCACGAAATTATCTCATCGGCCAAATTGCACAAGATTTCGATAGAAACCAGAGATACTTCAGGAATATTACACCGTATTCCTAGCCATGGAGAAATAGTTTGCTATCATAACACATTGGGTTAGACACGCCTTCATTGTCAGGAGTGATTCACGTTCTCTGGGGGATTCCATATGGCAGCGGCGGCGTGACTGCACAGTAAAAGAAGTTATATGCTAAAGAAAAATATCTGTCAGAGCTTAAGGAAGGCAGAGAAAACTGGCTTTAGATTACATGATCTCCAGATCTTGGTGTCAGTTTTCTAATTTGCAAATGAATAGTGGAGTCTACTAATAAACGCGGAGGATCAGTTAATCGCATCGAAGATCTTCAAGAAACGCCGCCACCATTGCTGGTGCATTGCTGCGTCACCATAGGTGTAAGCTAAACTCTCGACCATTTGCACTCGAAATTTTGTGAGTTTTGTAGTCAAAATTTAGCTGAAATTGTTCAAACGGTAGTTTTCAGTGATTAGAATTGTATAATTCGGGTGACTCAAAGGTAAAAAGTGTAAATTCAACACTGAAAATCTGATTTTCAACATCAAATCGTGTTGCCTGAATCCCGCCAAACTTACAATGAAAAGTGCAAATGGTCAAGACTTTAGCCAACTTCTTATGTAACTATAATATTTTTTTACTATTTTTTTTTAGGTCTTGAGTTTATACTTCTTATGTGTGCTTTAATATTTTATTTATTATTTTTTGTATTTCTAATTTTAATGCCACTGTAATATTTTTTTTACATTTTTTTTACTCAAAGTCCATTTTTTTCATGGAGTTATAGTAAGTTGTCAAATCTAACTACCTTTTTTCACGGAGTTGTAATAAGTTATCAAATCTAACTATTATTCTCGTTGTATTTTAACAAGTTATAGTTGTATTTTGTTTTTTCTAGTAATAGAAAAGCAACTTTGTATTAATGAAAAGTTGTCTCATAGTTACAATCATTTCAGAGATCCAAAAGGAGATCTTCATAGACAAATCTGTGTTAAAGAAAAATTAATTGTCAGATACCTCCATCCTGCCCTTTCAACTTCATTCACACTGACCATAAAAAACCAAGAGATACTAGAAATTTGTCAGAAAAATTGTTTTACATCTACATCCACCCACTTGATGTGATCATAGATCAAAGGAACTACTTGAAGAGAACCAAGTGATCGGTTTTGAAGCAAGAACCTACATAAAATAGAGAACAATTGAATCTGCCATCCATAGAGCCCAGCTCAAGCTTAGAGAATAATTGAGTCTGCCATCCATAGAGCCCATGTCAGTTTCCTCTTGTGGGAGTCCTCCTCAAGGATAGTTTCCACCAGCCCTTCGGTTATGTCGTGATCTTCATGTTCCTCTGGAATTGCTTCTCCAATTTCCATGTCTCGGACTCTGGTCTCTTCACGTTTCTCGACTTCTTGGATAGGATTCCTCTTGGATCTGAAGTATGTAGAGTCTTCATCAAAGGTTACATCTCTATTGATGTCGATCTTCTTGAATCCTCATAAGTATATTCGGTAAGCCTTTGATGTATCAATGTATCCTACAAATACACCCTTCCTCCCAGAAGGATCGAGCTTGGTCCTTTTCTCCTTTGGAACATGTACGTACACCGGGAAACCAAATATTCTCAGATGACCGAATTCTAGTTTCACTCCCGAGAAAGCCTCTTCAGGAGTCTTGTTGTCAAGCACTATATGAGGAGTATGGTTATGTACATACACAATTGTTCTTGTTTCCTCCACCCAAAGGTGCATAGGAAGATCCTGGTCAAGCAACATTGCTCAACTCCCTCTTAATCCCAAATTCTGCAGAGTTCCTTGAATTCTTTTGAAGTGAACTCACCGCCATTATCTGACCATAGAATCTTGATTTTCCTATCTATCAGGTTCTCAACCAAGGCTTTGTATTCCTTAAACTTGTTGAAAACTTCACTTTTCTCTTTCAAGAAATATATCCAAGTCTTAAGTGAGAAATCATCTATAAAGGAAACATAGTACACATACCCGCTTAATGAGCTAGAAGACATGGGTCCACATACATCCGAGTGTACTATCTCCAATATTCATTAGGCCTTGCTCTCACTGCTGGGAAATGTCTTCTTTACATTCTTTCCTTTAGCACATCCTTTGCAAATGCCTTCATGCTTTTCCTAGATCTCTGGCAATCCCGTGACTGCTTTTCTTGTCATTGGTAGTGCTCTGTAGTGCATATGTGCAAACCTTCTATGCCACAGTTCATTTGGTTCAATCGACTCATGAACCAATGCTTGTTCAAGTTGTCCCTTCAACTTGTACAAACCTCCGTCTTCTTCTCCAATCACTGTTGCATCCTCTATTGTCTTTCCTTTAGGCCACATCAGAACTTGGCCATCGACAAATGCAACCATAATTCTCGTTGCATGTAGTGTAGATATGGAGAGAAGATTTTTCTTCAATCCTAGAAAATACATCATATCCTTCATCTTTAAGAATTTCCTGGAGTCAAGCTTATATGAAGCTTTTCCACTCCCTTTTATGGGGTATTGATAATCATCCCCAAGTTTCACCTTGTGAGGTGACTCATGTTCAGACATAATGACGAATGATTCCTTGTATTCTGTCATGTGTTTGGAAGCTCCACTATCCATGAGCTAATCATTGCTTCCATGTGTGATAGTGTAATGTCACTATACCCCATAATGCGGATAAATTAAAATTTTCATTTCAAGAACCCCTGTTCTCCTTCAAAACACAGGGCATGGATGTTAATACACACTCCAACCTTCATTTGCAGGCTTAGAGACCACTATAACAGTCGTTTCGTCCTTCACAGATCCCTTCTGCGATCGGAATGATCATTTCCACACTATACCTATCCTTTCCGAACTTCTCATTACGCCTTCTGCACTTCTGCTTCCCACCTTTTCGACCTCGGAACCCAGGAGCCGGAAACTCAAAGGTTCAACGAAATGAATTGTCAGTCTTCCACCTTCCACCTTCTTCACTTCCACTTTCCACCCTTTCAACCTCCGAAATCAGAAACCTAATGTGCGACGAGAACATTTATACACGCTTCCGCCTTCCGCCTTCCGCACCTCGGAACTCAGAAATCAGAAACTCAATGTGCGATGGGAACATTTAAACACGCTTCTGCCTTCCACCTTTCATACTTCTGCTTTCCACCTTCCGCACCTCAGAACTCAGAAATCGGAAACTCAATGTGTGACGGGAACATTTAAACACTCTTCCGCCTTCTGCACTTCTGCTTTCCGCCTTCTTGACCTTAGAAATCGGAAAGTTATCTTTCTTCCTTAAAATTCTTCTGTGCTTCTGCCTTTCGACCTTGGACTTTAGAAGCTGGAAAACACACACTCTGCCTTGTTTTCAACTTCCCTTTCTGCCTCCACCTTCTGCTCTCTGCAAGCGGATCCCAGGGTGCAAAAACACAGCGATTGTGCCATGTTCAACTTTTCCACTTCCGGTTTCTGCCTTTCGCCTTCCGCGTGTGGATTCCAAGGGGCAGAAACTCAACAATTCTTACCTTAGCTGCATTTTTTGCCCTGTAATAGGCTTGTAGCCTCCATTGAACTTAGGCAAGTGCGTTGCAAAAACACAAGGCATGTACATAAGTAAAATGCATAAAACATACAAGGCATAAACACGCAAATACATGAACATTCATACCCAAGTAAACCTCTACTTGATCATCAACAAGCATTCAACATGAACATAGCAATTCATAGAAAAATACATGGCATAAACAAGCATTCCTCCTAACCAATTCTCCATATTCAGCATGCCCATTCATAAGTAAATACATTGCATAACCAAGAACGACAAAGAATACTTATTTTGATGATTAAGTTGTCCTGCAACTAGCTATGTCGCTACAACGTTCCACCCAACCATAGGCCAATGTGTTCATTAATCTCTCAACACACTGCCACCCCTGAGCTGGGCATGATTTCCACAAGGAACTAGGGAAGCAGTAGGATTACACACAACCATACCAAAGCACACACACACACAGTCAAGCCAACCTTCAGTTGGGTTTATCAGACTGTCCAGCCAACCGATAAACAATTGGACTTCACAGACTGCTAAGACATCAAGCCAATAACATAAGTTTTCCCTAAACTTACTTAGCTAAGCCAACATTCACATCAAAACTCAGTCAAACCAACCTATAGTTGGGTTTCTCATACTATCTGAGGCAACAAGCCACATACAGTTGGGATTATTAGGACTTACTCATCCTAGCCAACCTTCACATTCAGAACCAGCCAAGCCAATATACCATTGGGTTTTACAAGCTACCAAGAAAACAACCCAGATACCACTGGGTTTATCAGGGCTTACTCAGCCACACCAACACTCACAGAATCAGGTCATATCATACGCAGTCAAGCTAACACACAGTTGGGTTTCACAGACTGTCCAGCCAAGCCAATAAACAATTGGGGTTCACAAGCTACTAAGGCAACATGCCAAATAACATTAGGGTTCCTTGGGCTTACTCAGCCAAGACAACATTCACATCAAATCACAATCAATACCAACCTACAATTGGGTTTCTCAGACTGCTATGGTAACAAGCCAAACAAACTTCACTCTGTAATACAGAAAAAACAACGTCTCATACCATAATGTCCCACAGACAAACACTACGGAACCACACGTCCACAACTCAGGATGGTTGAATCACCACATTGCATGTCTCCAAGGAAATCGGGAAACCACAGAGGGCCACACTCTCATAGAATCGAGAGATCTCCAGTGCCCAATCACTTAGCAAAACACAACTAAAATCCTCTTTCGCTACTCAAGGTAGTGAACCAACACACGCGCATGAACAAACTGATCAGAATGATCGAATGGTCTGGGAGGACAGAATGGTAGAATAATGAACAACTATGACTAGAAAACATGACCCCCCCAGACGACTCTACCAACAGCACAAATGAATCCAACGTTCAGCATGACTCAAGGATGAGGGAACGAGCACGCATTCCCACCCAGGTTTACTTGCTGCGGAAGCAAGAATGTGACCTCCCAAGATGCGGACCTGCAGATTTTCATGCTTGCTCAGTCAAGCCATCAAACTGTCGTGCCTTGCTCTACCCAAGGCATTAACTACCTCAAACAACTTCTGGAAGAAATTAATGATTGAGGACAGAGGACAAAAAAGGTAGTTGTGTTAGATTTTTAACATTAAGCTAGCATTATTAGGATCTTTAACTAAGAGAATAACAAGCACAGTAATAAAACAAAAGAGACAATGAACACAATGTTTTTCCTTGGGGAAACCATAAAGAGAGAAAACCCCACAACTTCCTCAAAGATAGAATCAGCACCAAGACTAAAACCCCAAAACAGTAAGATGATCTCCCAACATTAGTAACCTCTTTCTTCTAGCCCCAGTGTCTTCTTCTTCCTCAGCTATTGCGCTACAACTGAGTGTGAGTGAGTGTGTGATAAATAGAGAGGTCACCTCTCTATTTATACTAATTCCCGACATTACTAAAACCCTACTAGGGTCGACCTCTCTAGGAGAGTCTAATAACCCTAGTGCTCTAGAACTGCGGGGACTTTAACCCTTAGACAATAGAAGGGTTACCCACAATGACTTGACATGACTTGTTTACATTATAGATCCTCTCGATCAGAACATCGGGGCATGACATGACTCAATTACATTATAGACACATCCCGGAATAAACATCGGGGTACAAGACACAAGATACATAGGTGAATACATTCCAAAGTTACAATTACATCAGCACTCCCTCTTAACTAGGAAGGTATTCTTTCGACACAATTTTTAGCACTGGTCTTCTTCTTTGTATCGACTGGATCATCTCGGCATCGTAATATTCAAGTTGTCTTTATCTTCAAGTTGTCTTCATATTCAAGTCTTCTTCGTCTTCAAGTCATCATTGTCTTCAAGTCTTCTTCATCTTCAAGTCATCTTCTTCTTCAAGTCTTCTTCATCGCAGGATTTGCATCATCACTGCTGGATCATCACTGTATCATCATCAACTCTGGATCATCAATTGATCTAGATCATCATCAAGTCTGGATCATCATCACATTTGGATCATCACTAGATCTGGATCATCATCAAGTCTGGATCATCGTCATCATTGGTGCTATCTCTTTGATTCTTCTCATCACAAGAAGTTCTACAGAATCAGTCCTGTAGGCCTACCCTTCATGTAGGTCTTCATCAACGCTTATATCTGACACTTAAGTCAGAATGGCTCCCCAGCTCTTACATCTGACCTCATCTTGTCAGAAAGGCACGCCCAGCACTCACATCTGACCTCATCTTGTCAGAAAGGCCCAGCACTCACATCTAACCATGTGTAAACACATCGCGCCAGAATCGCTCAGCACTTATATCCGACCATGTGCAAGCACACCGTATTGAAAAGGCTCTGCACTTACATCCGACCATGTCCGAAGACACTGCATCGGAAAGGCTCAGCACTTATAGTTAACCATGCTCGAAAGCAGTGCATCGAAAAGGCTCGACACTTATAATCGACCATGCTCGAAAGCACTGCATCGAAAGGGCTCTGCACTTACATCCGACCATGCTCGAAAGCACTGCATCGAAAGGGCTTGCACTCACATATGATCATGTAGAAACCAATCCTATAGTTCTATCAGAATGGCCCCTAGTCCTAGACTGAGCTACCTGGTAACTGACCAGGTGCCTCCATTCTCCCAGAGAATGGCAGTTACCCTTACATCTGACCTACTCGTCAGAATGGCCAACTCTCACATCTGACATGGGAGGAACCTAATCCTTTAACCTTGACAGAATGGTTCAGCCCTTACATCTGATCAAGTGGGAACACATCCCTCTATCAAATCAGAATGGCTCTCAGTCCTAGAGTGATTTTTCCTGGTAACTGACCAGACACCTCCATTCCCAGAATGGCATTTAGCCCTTACATCTGATCATGTAGAGACCAATTCTATAGTCACATCAGAATGGCTTAGCACTCATATCTGACATGTAAGGAACCAAAACCTCTCACCATGACAAAATGGCTCAGCCCTTACATTTGACCATGGAAGGAACCAATCCTCTCACCATGTTAGAATGGCTCTCAGTCTTCATCATCTTCTCTTGGAGGAAACCTCGATCTGGAGAACACCAAGCTTCTCCCTGAAGTACTCAAACTTCACTCTAGCCAATGGCTTCATCAATACATTAGCTATCTGTTCCTCCGTCGCAACATACTGGAGCTTCACTGCTCCTCTCTGCACCATATCCCTGATATAGTGATACTTGATCTCGATATGCTTTGACTTGTCATGAAACACTGGATTCTTTGACAACTTTACGCAACTCTGGTTGTCACAATGTATACAAGTAGCAACCAACTGGAGATCAAATAAATCAGACAGTAGCTTCCTCAGCCATACTGCCTCACAACAAGCTGAACAAGCTGCAACATACTCTGCTTCAGTTGTACTCAGTGCCACACATGATTGCTTCCTGCTAAACCAAGAGATCACACCTGATCCCAAACTGAAGCAACATCTTGAAGTGCTTTTCCTATCGATGGCACTGCCTTCCCAATATGAATCAACATAACCCTCTAGGTTAATCTTCTGATTTGCCTCGTACTTGAGCCCATAATCAACTGTACCCTTCAAGTACCTCAGAATATGCTTTGCAATAGTCAAGTGAACATGTCTCAGATCTGTCAAGAACTAGCTCAATGTGTTCACAGCAAAGAAAATATCTGGTCTCGTGTTCGTCAGGTACATCAAGGACCCAATCATCTGACGATACATCGTAGCATCAACCGCTTCTGATGAAGCATCACTCAATAGCTTCAGGTTCGATGCCATAGGTGTGGTTATGGCCTTGCAGTCCATCATCCTGAATCTCTTCAGGATATCTACTGCATACTTCCCTTGTCCAAGGAAGATCCCATCTGCATTCTTCCACACCTCCATGCCTAAGAAATAGTGCATCCTACCCAAGTCCTTCATTTCGAACTCGGCAGCTAGTTTCCTCTTTGTATCAACAATCAACCCATCCATACCTGTTACAAACAGATCATCCACATACAATAGGAGTATCAGTGGGTTTCCATATTCAACCTTGTAGTAAAGGTTTGAATCTGCTTTACTCTTGGTAAAGCCCAAACTGGATAGGAAACCATCAATTCTACCGTACCATGTCTTGGGTTCCTGTTTCAAACCGTACAGGGCTTTCTTCAATCTGCACACATGAGACTCTCTGTCATGTGTCTCAAAACTGAGTGGTTGTTCCACATACACTTCCTCTTCCACTACACCATTCAAGAAAGCAGTCTTGACATCCATCTGGTGTATCTTACATTTCATCACTACAGCCAGAGCAAGTACTGATCTGATGGAAGTGTATCTGGCTATAGGTGCAAAGGTTTCTTCATAATCCATTCCTTCTTTTTGAGAGAACCTCGAGCCACAAATCTTGCTTTATGTTTCTCGATGCTGCCATCTGCAGCATGCTTGATCTTGTAGATCCATTTGGAAGTTACAACGGAATTCCCTTCTGGTCTTGGGACAACATCCCAAACATCATTCTTCATGATCAATTGATACTCTTCGATCATAGCATCTTTCCATTCTTTCCATTCTGCCGCTTCTTCATAGTTGGAAGGTTCTTTATCAATAATTTCACATAGTAATGCTACATAACTAGAACATGATCTAGTTCTCTTTCTTCCTTTGGGTGTTTCTTCTGAAGCTCCATGTCTTTCTGCACCTTGGATAATTTCACATACCCAAGCAGGTTTCCTCTTATGAGGATTCTTCTCCAGAGGTGGATCTACAGTTTCTTGAGGATCTTCAAATTCTTGATCTTCTTCTTGAACTTCTTCATTCATGGTTGTATCATGAATTCTGGGAATTTCTGCTTCTTCAGGTTCTTCAGCAGGTTTCTTTCTGGATTTGTTGTAAGTCGTGTCTTCATCAAATGTCACATCTCTGCTGATGTCAATCTTCTTGAACCTTGGGAAGTATATTCTGTAAGCCGTCGAGCTTTCAGAGTATCCCACAAATATACCCTTCTTTCCTGAAGGATCTAATTTTGTCCTCTTCTCTTTTGGAATGTATATGTACACAGGATAGCCAAATATTCTGAGATGGCTGACTTCTAGTTTCTTACTGGAGATGACCTCTTCAGGAGTCTTATTCTCGAGTACTCTGTGTGGAGTATGGTTCTGTACATACACCGCTGTTCTGGCTACTTTTGCCCAAAGATGCATAGGAAGATCTTGATCATGAAGCATAGCTCTTGCAGCTTCCATGATAGTTCTATTCTTCCATTCTGCAATCCCATTATGTTGTGGATTATAAGGAGTTGACAACTCCCTCTTAATGCCCGAGTCTTTGCATAGCTCTTTGAATTCATTCGAAGTGAATTCTCCACCATTATCTTATCGAAAGGTCTTGATCTTCTTTTCAGTGTGGTTCTCGATCAAGGCTTTGAATTCCTTGAATTTGCTGAATACTTCATCTTTATTCTTCATGAAGTAGATCCATGTCTTCCTAGAAAAATCATCAATAGAAGAAACATAGTATGCATACCTGCTTAGTGAACTAGATGACATTAGACCACATACATCGAAATGGATGATTTCCAAGATTCCTTTTGCCTTGCTTTCGCTACTTGGAAATGTCTTCTTTGTGTTCTTCCCTTTCGCACATCCTTTGCATACACCTTCATGTTTTGCCTGCATTTTTTGGAGACCTTCAACAACTTTGCTTGCAAGAGGTAGTGCTCTGTAGTGCACATGTGCAAGCCTTCTATGCCAAAGTTCATTTGGCTCTACTGTGTCATGGACCAAAGCTTCTTCACCCTTCAATTTGTATAAGCCTCCTTCTTGTTCCCCAATCACTACTACATCATCGATAGTATTTCTTCTTGTCCACATGATGACTTGACCATATATAAATGCAACCCTCATCCCTTTTGCATCTAATGCGGATATGGAGAGGAGATTCTTCTTTAGTCCCGATACAAACAATACATCCTTCATTGTCATAGACTTTCCAGAGTCTAGCTTATAGGAGGATTCCCCTCTACCTTTTATTAGATACTGGTAGTCATCTCCTAGTTTCACCTTGTGAGGTGATTCATGTTCAGATAATTTCACAAAGGATTCCTTGAATCCTATCATGTGCTTGGAAGCACCACTGTCTATAAGCCAATCATTGCTGCCATGTGTGATAGTTCCCGTGAAAGAGAAAATCAAAACATATTCTTCATCACTTGAAGAATCATCACTAACTTGTTTGTTTCTCTTTGTGGAAGGTTCATCATCCTTAGCAGCATGAGCATGATGTCTTCTCTTGTTTCCCTTCTTCTTGTGAGAGCTACTTTTATTCTTAGGACAGTCTCTAGCAAAATGTCCTCTTTCATCACATGTATAGCAAATGTACTTAGACAAATCTCTAGGCTTTATAGAGTTATTATTTTGATGAGAGTACTTACTTCTGTGGTGGCTAGATCTGGATTTCTTGGATTGTACTGTGAGAGCTTGATCTTCACTTCCCATCTTCTCTTCTCGAGCTGCTATTCGAGCTTCATCTTGAGAGCATTCTTCCCACAGTCTGTTGAATTTGACCAACTTCTTTCTGGCACAAATTCCTTGAATAAAGGATTCCCATGATCTAGGGAGACCATTCAAGGTGGTCATCACAATCTCTGCATTCTCTACTTCTTCATCTATTGCTTCCAATTGTTCTTTGATTTGAGAAACCCTTGTGAAGTAAGACTGGATGGTCTTTGCATTCTGGATCTTCACATTCTTCAATTGATTTCTCAGAGTCATCTTTTGATTTATGTTCTTCCCTTCAAACAATTTGGTTAGGGCATCAAACATAGATTTAGGTGTCTTGAGGGAGGACACCTGTGGTATGAGGTGATCCTTGATATAATCAACAATGATTCTCTTTGCCATAACGAACTTCTTCTTATGTAAGGCCTTTGCCTCATCTCCCTCTGGAACTGGAACCTCCTCATGGATGTAGGAGTCCAACTCATTTTCTTCTAGGACCAGGGAGATCCTATACTTCCAGGCTCGGAAGTTATCAACTCCCTCAAGCTTTTCATCAAGCTTGGTATGATGAGACATCTTAACTGAGAACCTCAAATGGAAATACAAAAGATTTAGATCTTACCAGGTCAAGATGTCCGATCTGGATTTGGAGCTGAAATCCTGTAGTACTAGTTCAGGAGCAGATTAGGGTTTTGCTTTTCTGGAGTTCTGTCCAACCAAATGCTTTGAAATTGATCCCTAACTTCGATTTTGGGGAGGAGATCAATCCAGGCCTGGGCTCACTGAAAAATTCCTCTTCTATGAAAATCCCTAATTTCCGGCAGTAGTGTTGGGTCTAAAACTGAAAAACCTCAGAATTAGATTCTGATTCAACAGAAATATGCGCCCTAAGGAGGAGAGTTAATCCAACCTTCTTTTGCTGAAAATATGTGGAGGAAGATCCACAAAGTAGGAATCCATAGTTCCCACAGCTGCACAGTGTCTTCTTCTCGGGTTAGCTTTGATACCATGTTAGATTTTTAACATTAAGCTAGCATTATTAGGATATTTCACTGAGAGAATAACAAGCACAACAATCAAACACAAGAAACAATGAACACAATGTTTTTCCTCGGGGAAACCATAAATGGAGAAAACCCCGCAACTTCCTCAGAGATAGAATCAACACTAAGACTAAAACCCCAAAACAGTAAGATGATCTCCCGACAACAGTAACCTCTTTCTTCTAGTCCCAGTGTCTTCTTCTTCCTCAGCTATTGCACTACAACTGAGTGTGAGTGAGTGTGTGATAAATAGAGAGGTCACCTCTCTATTTATACTAATTCCCGACATGACTAAAACCCTGCTAGGGCCGATCTCTCTAGGAGAGTCTAATAAACCTAGTGCCTCGGAACTGTGGGGACTTTAACCCTTAGACAATAGGACGGTTACCCACAATGACTTGACATGACTTGTTTACATTATAGATCCTCCTGATAGGAACATCGGGGCATGACATGACTCAATTACATTATAGACACATCCCAGAATAAACATCGGGGTACAAGACACAAGATACATAGGTGAATACATTCCAAAGTTACAATTACATCAACAAGTTGAGGATTCATGGGTTTCCCCATTAACATCTGGTCACACCCTATTGGCTCAAGAGTTTGACTAACTCCCCCCCGTATCCCTTGTGGAATCATGCCCCGATCTCTTTTACGTTGCAGTCCCATAGCTAGTTGTGGTATTTTATTAATTGCATAATTACTTGATATATCAAAATATATATACTGTGTGCTTGACTTAGCACTATCACCATAGGTATCAACCTTGATCACCTATACAAAACTATAGATCAAATGACAGGGCCTTGGCCTTGAGCTCCATGCCATGATCTCACCAATATATACATCATGTACAATTCAATTCCATGGGGTCAAAACCAGGGCACACATTCCCCTCCCCGTTGGGGGTCAAAACCAGGGGTATTACATTCCCCTCCCCCTTACAACATCATTGTCCTCGGTGATCTTACAAAATTAAACAAAAATGCTATGTTGGCACCGCCCTCAGTGTTCGAAAAAATTGAGCAAAATGGATGTGCCAATCGCATGGCATCCTCTAGTTCCATGTAGCCTCTGCAGGACCATGGTGCTTCATCTGCACCTTTACCTATCCAATGGCACGATCTGGAACTCTTTCTGGGTCTCGAAGAATCCTTCTCTTGAGAATTTCCAATTTCTTTAGCAACCAACAATACCTATGCTTAAGCCCCAAGCAATGAGTCAATCCTAATGTCAGTATTCACAAGATTTTTCAAAATCATAGATGAATCACATATGTATATTAACATAAAATCAACAAGAAATTGCTAAGTAAACCAAATACTTATCTACATAAGTATCTTATTTTGGCTCCACAGGTATTCGACTTGTCTTTTCACAACTATGGCACCCACAAGACCTACCCCACCCCACACAAGAATGGTACCTCTTCTCTGCTATACAGCCCCTCGAGCGTACCCACCCTTCCTATGCTCTTCTAGGGTGTGCATTAAAAAGGTATCCAAGTTTCCGCAAGCCTTGGATCACCTGTGAAAACATCTCTCAACTGAGATATGGAAGCTCTGCTCCAGATCCTAACACCTCCTCTAGGTGCTCACCAAGCTCAAGTGCTTCCTTTCTAGTCACCATAATGAATTAATTCACATGTCAGATTCATTTCCATAGGATTCATTCCTTAACAAGATTTTCAAAATCATAGTTGCATCATATGAACATGTGTAACTACATAAAATCAACAAGGATTTTCCAAGTAATCAAATACTTATCTGTATAGCATCTCCCAACCGAGATATGGTAGCCCTACTCCTGAGCCTAACACCTCTCTGGGTGCTCAATGGTAGCTTGTTCAAGGGATTAGCACCTCCTACAAGTGCTCACCAAGATCAGGCGCTTCCTTTCCGGACACCATAATACCTTGGGGTTATTCTCTTCACAGATCCCTCACTCTCATGACAGTCCCCTTACGGCGTGAATGTGTGCAGAAAGAAGTCTAACAGGATGTATTACACCTTGGGCATCCCCAGTGATGCATACCGGTGCCTAGCTGGCTGGAGGGTGAAGCTATGTACCTAAGTACATCCTTCCAGAGGAGCCATCTATCCCAAACACATCCTCCCGAGAAGCTATGTACCACAAGTACATTCTTCTGAGAGCAATGCACCCCAAGTACATCCTTCCTAGGAGCTATGTATCCCAACCACATCCTTTCGAGAAGCTATGTACCCCAAGGGCGTACTTTCATCATCTCACTTGCGTTACATACAAGCATGTAGTTCACATGAGATGTCATCATAAAAATTTCAATCATAGATTTTCAAAACTATTTCATGCATACATAAATTTCCAAATATCAAATGATTGATAACATTGATAGTCAATCAAAATCCGAATCCACAATTTTGCTTCATACAGAAAATTAGATCTTTGCAACCATGAGGCCATCCTCATATTGTTTGGATTTTGCAAGTGGGATTACTTATCCCCTACTTACACAGACTGCCCAAAACCTGGACATCCACATACAACATGTCATCTTGACACCATTTTAGATTATCCAAACAGTCAATAGCAAACAACAACACAAATTTGCAATATGAAATTTAAAATCTATTCTGTTTAGGGGTTAGATTTCAATCATGAGATCCTTATCCTAGCACATTGGTTTCATTGGGTACAACCATAATGCTCTGTTCAAGTCATTCTACCTGCAGAATATCCTTCAATGGACTTCCTGCAATACCCTGCAAGTCCCACAAAAGATCTTACATCTTTCATCTTTCTTAGAATGGCCAATTCATAATGGCCTCAATTTTCTCAGGGTCTACAGATATTCCTTGATCTGAGATAATGTGACCCAAATGACGAATCCTATCTTTATAGAAGTCACATTTTCTCAACTTTGCATACAACTTATGCTCCCTGAGCAATTTCAAAATCATCCTCAACTGTTCCACATGTTCTTCCTCATTCTTTGAATAAGTAAGAGTATCATCAAGGAAAACAAGAACAAACTTGTCCAAGTACCTGCTGAAAACATTATTCCCGAGGCACATAAATGTAGCTTGTGCATTTATGAAACCAAATGGTACCACTACAAACTCATAAGGTCCATACCTTGCTCTGAAGGTTGTCTTATGAACATCTTCATCCTTGATTCTTACCTGATGGTAACCAGAACTTAAATCAATCTTGGAAAATACATTTACTCCTCTCATTTGATCAAAGAGGTCATAAATCCTTGGCAAAGGATATTTTCTCTTCGCAGTGCCTTGGTTCAGCTGTCTATGATCAATACACAACCAAAGTGTACCATCTTTCTTTTTCACAAACAGAGCTGGTGATCCCCAAGGAGACACACTCGTCCTGATATATTTCTTCTCCACCAACTCTTGCAGCTGCATCTTCAGCTCTAGCAACTCTGGTATGCTCATCCTATAGGGTGTCTTGGACACTGGTGTTGCTCCAGGCACAAGTTCAATTGGGAAGTCAATGTCCCTCTTTGGAGGAAGCCCTGGAATCTCATCAAGAAAAACATCCTCGAATTCCTGCAACACATGGAAGTCCTCCAACCTAGGAGTATCATTCTCTGTCGCCTCCAAAACATGAGCTGCATACACTCTACAACCTTTGCCACAGAATTTCTTCAGCTACGTTGTTGAAGCCTTCCTTTCAGAGATCACTTTTGGAATGCCTTTCACCACCTTTAGTTTTCCTTCTTCATCTAATCACTCAAAAGTCTTGTTGTAACAATCTAGATTTGCTCTATGTGATTCCAACCAATCCATTCCAATGAGTATATCATAGGGACCAAGTGGCAAAACATTCATATCTACACAAGTGACTAACCCATCCATGATCAATGAACATTTCTTTACCACCTCATTGACCTTCTTCTTAGATCCAGTGGCTAGTTGGACTAACCATGATCTTCTATGCTTTGACTTCTTCAAAGCACACATCTCAATAAGTCTAGGGTTGATATAACTATGAGTGGATCCAGGGTCAATCAAAACAGAAACAGTCTACTCAACAATATCACCCTCAACTTCCACCATAGTTGATTGATGATCTGCCTGGTTGTCTTCTATCAAATTTTAGGAATGGTCCCTGCTTCCTTACCCACAGTTTCAGCTCCTTGGATGTTGTGGACTTGACCTTCATTCCAATTCTCAAGTGGAAAATCCCTGTGTAGATGGGGTCCTCCACATCCCCAACATTTGAGTGGTTTCCTTGACTTGTCTCCCATTATTCTGGCTGGCTCAGTCATAGCTTGTGATAGTTTCTTATGCTAATTTCAGGAGTTAGAAGGTTTGAAACCTTTCTTCCTTTGGCCAAGCTTCACATTCTTCTTGCGGGAATTTCTTCTACCCCCTTATGTATTTGTTACCTAATGCCCAGAGATGTTTATCTGCCTTTGGAGGTTTGTCAAACTCTGTAGCATGGCTCTAGTCAACTAATTTTTCTCTTCCAGAGCCTTGATCATCCTTTCATTTTCCTCTCTGCAACTATGCAACTCCACCCTTAGGTTCTTTATGGTAGCTGCAACATTTGGGGAAGTCTCTTGGTTTCTCTTCTCATCAAATTATGTGTCAGCTTCTTGGATATTGTAAGATGGCCTTACATACCTTTCCCCATGTGGACAACTCATGTGCAGATGGGGTCCTCTACATCTCCAGCATTGGAGTGGCTCTCTATTCTCTTGTGGATCTCTTGGCTTTTCCCCCATAACATCTTCCACGTGTCCACAGGGATCCTATGCATCCTTCATGTTGTTGAACTTCTTGGTGCTGATCTTCTTGGTTGGACCAAGGCCAAATTTTCAATTTGCACTATGACTCTGCAAAAACATGTTATTAAACACCATTGTTAGATGCATAACAATTTTAGAAGTAAAAACCATTTACTTACTATCACCTGCCCATTTAGGCCCAACGCTACAACCAACAGCTCTGTTAAACCACAACCTAGGTGTTCTTTTCTCATTTTAACTGTTCAACTTGGCCCATTTAGGCCCTAGTGTTGCAACCGTTGCTCTGATACCATAATGTAATGTCCCCATACCCCATAATGCGGATAAATTAAACTTTTTCACTTAAAGAACCCATGTTCTCCTTCAAAACATGTGGCATGGACGTTAACACACAATTCAACCTTCATTCTCAGGCTTAGAAACCACTGTAACAGTCATTCCATGCTTGACAGATCCCTTCTGCGACCGAAATGATCATTTCTGCACTAGACCTGTCCTTTCCACACTTTTCCTTTCGCACTTCCGCTTCCCTCCTTTCTGACCTCGGAAAACTCAAAGATTCAACGAAGTGAATTGTTAGCCTTTTGGACTTCCACTTTCCTCCCTTCCAACCTCGGAAATCAGAAACCTAATGTGCGAAGGGAACATTTAAATGCTCTTCCGCCTTCCGCCTTCCGCACTTTTGCTTTCCACCTTTCACACCTCGTAACTTGGAAATCAGAAACTCAATGTGCGATGGGAACATTTAAACACTCTTCCACCTTTTGCCTTTCGTACTTTCGCTTTCCGCCTTCTGCACCTCAAAACTCGAAAATCAGAAAATCAATGTGTGACGGGAACATTTAAACACTCTTCCGCCTTCCGCACTTCTGCTTTCCTCCTTCCTAACCTCGGAACTCAGAAATCGGAAAGTTATCTTTCTGCCTTAGAATTCTTCTGCGCTTTCGACTTCCACCTTTTGACCTTGGACTTCATAAACCGAAAAACACACACTCTGCCTTGTTTTAAACTTCCCTTTCTACCTCCCTCCTTTCGCTCTCCGCGGGTGGATCCCTGGGTGTGGCAACACAACGATTATTCCCTATTCAACTTTTCCTCTTCCGATTTCCACCTTTCGCAGGCGGATTACAAGGGGCGGAAACTCAACGATTCTTACCTTAGCTGCATTTTTGGCCCTGTAACAGGCTTCTAGCCTCCATTGAACTTAGGAAAATGTGTTGCAAAAACACAAGGCATATACAGAAGTAAAATGCATAAAACATACAAGGCATAAACACACAAATACATGGACATTCATTCCCAAGTAAACCTCTAGTTGATCATCAACAAGCATTCAACATGAACATAACAATTCATAGACAAATACATGGCATAAACAAGCATTTGTCCTAATCAATTCTCCATATTCAACATGCCCATTCATAAGCAAATACATTGCATAACCAGGAAGGCCAAATAATACTTATCTTGATGATTAAGTTGTCCCACAACTAGTTATGTCGTTGCAACGTTCCACCCAACCATAGACCAATGTGTTCATTAATCTCTCAACACACTGCCACCCCCGATCTGGGCATGATTTCCACAAGGAACTAGGGAAGCAGCAGGCTTACACACAGCTAGACCAAAGCACACACACACAGTCAAGCCAACCTTCAGTTGGGTTTATCAGACTATCCAGCCAACCAATATACAATTGGATTTCACAGACTGCTAAGACATCAAGCCAATAACATAAGGGTTCCTTGGACTTACTCAACCAAGCCAACATTCACATCAAAACTCAGTCAAACCAACCTACAATTGGGTTTCTCATACTATCTGAGGGAACAAGCCACATACAGTTGGGATTATCAGGACTTACTCATCCTAGCCAACCTTCACATTCAGAACCAGCCAAGCCAATATACCATTGCGTTTTACAGGCTACCAAGACAACAACCCAGATACCACTGGGTTTATCGGGGCTTACTCAGCCACACCAACACTCATAGAATCGGGTCATATCATACACAGTCAATCCAACACATAGTTGGGTTTCATAGACTCTCCAGCCAAGCTAATAAACAATTGGGTTTCACAAGCTACTAAAGGAACAAGACAAATAACATTAGGGTTCCTTGGGCTTACTCAACCAAGCCAAGATTCACATCAAACCCTAGTCAATACCAACATACAGTTGGGTTTCTCAGATTGCTAAGGTAACAAGCCAAACATAATTCACTCTGTAATACATAGAAAACGTGGTCTTATACCACAATGTCCCACAGACAAACATTGCGGAACCACACGTCCGCAACTCAAGATGGTCGAACCACCACATTGTGCATCTCTAGGGAAATGGGGAAACCACAGAGGGTCACACTCTCATATAATCGAGAGATCTCCACTGCCCAATCACTCAAAAAAACATAGTGGAACTCCTCTTCCGCTACTTAGGTTAGTGAACCAACACACACGAATAAATAAACTGATCAGAATGATAGAATGGTATGGGACAATAGAATGGTAGAACAATGAACAACCACGACCAGAAAACACCACTCCCCTTAGCTGGCTCTACCACCATCGTGAATGAATCCAATGTTCAGCACGGCTCAGGGATGAGAGAATGGGAACACATTCCCACATGGTTTTACTTGCTGCAGAAGGAAGAACATGACCTCCCAGGCTGTAGACCTGTAGACTTGCAGGATTTCTCAGTCAAGCCATCAGAATGCCATGCCTTGCTCTGCCCAAGGCATTAACTGCCTCAACCAACTTTTGGAAGAAATTAATGATTGAGGACATAGGACAAAAATGGTAGCTGAGGATTCATGTGTTTCCCCATTGACATCTAGTCACACCATATTGGCTCAGGAGTTTGACTAACTCCCCTCCCTATCCCTTGTGGAATCATGCCCCCATCTCTTTCACGTTGCAGTCCCATAGCTAGCTGTGGTATTTTATTAATTGCATATTACATGATATATCAAAATATATATGTTATGCTTGACTTAGCACTATCACCATAGGTATCAACCTTGATCACCGATACAAAACACCTGATCAAATGTCAGGGCCTTGGCCTTGAGCTCCATGCCATGATCTCACCAATATATACATCGTGTACAATTCAATACCATGTGGTCAAAACTAGGGCACGCATTCCCCTTCCCCTTGGGGGTCAAAACCAGGGGTATATATTGTGATGGCATCCTTTTGGTGAAGGTTTTGGGGAGACCACCCTCTCCAATCACAAACTAGTTAATGTTTCTCCATTTATTAGGGGGATTCCAAATGAGAAACCCTAAGTAACAGTTTATCCTTGGCGTGTCACATCTACATAATGCAACTTGTGTCTAGATTGTGTTCAGTGTTTGGAACCTACTACCTAGGAGAATGGTTGGATTTAGTGGCAGAATGAAGCCATTGAGAGTGATTATATTTATATGTGGATTTGGCAATCAACTTGCAATTGTGTAACACTCACACCATAGGGAGACAAAGGTCAAGTTTGAGAGTATTTCACATTAGTTATGTTTTGCTTCATTTAACGGTCTTAGTCATGCTAATGAAGCTAATCTTTGTCCTTCTTAAAAGTGGAAGAACAAGCATTATTCATAAGCATTAAAAGTGAATATCATAAGCATTATTTTGGACCATGAACCATTTAGTGAGTAATGCATACATGTTCACAAGGTGGTGGAATCATGAGCAATGCATATGGAACCTTGAACAAAATTAATGTTGATGAAATCATGAACATATTTGGTGGTAGATTCTTGGAATTTGGTGGTTGAATCTCAAACAAAGTTAATGGAGCCATGAACTGTATTTATGGAAGCATTAGCATTGTTGGTGGAACCATGAATATTTTTTGCTAGAACCATCAACTTTGCTTATGGAACTGCGATCATAATCATGCCCATATTATATTTATGCTAAATATTCTATTTGTAGTTCCTTTGTTCATGGTCCAAGAGCCTTAAAAGTATATTTCAGGACCTAAGATACCAAAGATTGTCCTTCGACCATGGCCAAGGTCATGATGCCAATCCTTAGTGTGTCCATCCTTGTAATGTCATAGATATTATATTATGAGATAAATATTTTATTTTATTAGTCCATAAGAAAATGTTTTTTATCCATGGCTAATGGACCTTGTAATGGTTCCCATATGTCAATTATTAAGTCCTCAGGACCCATCCTTGATGACGAAATATTCCAATGTCATATATATCCCACTTGGTGGCTAAATATCCCCTTTAAAGGGCATGTGTGGTGGTTCAAGGCCTTCTTGTTTTGCATAATCCATTGAATATTCATTTAGATCATTCTCCTTTTTTTCTTTGCTCAATCGTAGTCATGACCACATGATCCATCTCTAGTATGAAAATCCTCCTAGGCACCCATATCTCCCACAGAGATTAAAGGTCTAGATAAGTCATATGAAATTATTTAAGAACACATTAACATATTAGATCCGTAAGATAAATATAGGACTTAAGATCCTTTATTTCCTCCTCTTACCGCTGTGTAGTAATTCAAGAACTCATTGATGGACCGTGAGCATTAAAAGCTTCATCTAGGTCCTAAGAACCGAGGTATTTTTAAAGAATTATATAGTATACTTAAGTATAGTATTATAGGCTATTATTTTGGATTGATAAAAACATATCCATAGATTAGTACGTCATTATTAAATCTGAAACATACAATTTACTACTGAAACTTGTAAATTTTGGCGAATATATATTTTTAATAGAAACTGGAAAGTAATTATATATTAAAAGGGTTGTGCACAACCATTTAGTATAGAGTTGAGAAAACTGAAAGAAAAGAGTTGAGATAGAATATCTAGAAAAAACGTTGTCCAAAAAGAAAGCCTTCTAATACCGTGGTGATATTTCCTACTGTGCACTATAAATGAAGTGAAGTAAATACATATGAACTGTTGGTTCAAAATAGTACAAAAAACATTAACTAGGAAGAGGAAATCATTTTGGTTTTCCTGAGAACCCCACAGGTTGGGTGACTGAATATTCTTCCATTGGCTGAGTAGATTCTCCATGATTTTCTTGAAAATGGCTACACTGACACATCTAAACGAGTTTCTAGAGCTCCTCCTTAATGCGGTCAACCATGCTCATTAGATCTTTGAGGTCTTTGTTGTGGTCATCGATGCAGGAGTCATGGAAGCTAGTTTGATATGAGACATGGTGCACATCTGAGACCAATTTATTCACATCCAACTCATATCCTTATTATCCGTGATTCCCACTGCAACGAAGTCTGCGAGCCTGCGTATGTTCTTCTTCAGGTCATCTAGAACTGCCCTGAAACTGTGGTGCACGAAGCTTGAACCCTTGTTTTCCATTCTGTGTTCTACGAGTCAAGGAGAGGTATGGTCATCTAGGGAACTACTGGAATTTAATGTTGCAGAGGTGGGCGGAGCCTAAATAATGATGTCTTCACTGTGTAGAGGGAAGGTGGCGACTTTAATCGTAGTTGCGGAGGAAGTTACTACATACCATGTACCAATCACTGAAAGAGCTTGGAAATAATTGGGGAGCTCTTCTAACTCATCAAAAAAATCCAAGTGCAGATGTTGGGACAGAGGGAAGGTCGAACAGTGGCCTGAGGATTCAAGGCCGATGTCGTGAGGTTCTAAGAGCGAAAAAGGATGCAGATAGGATAGACCAGAGGGAAGGAGCTCTGAGCCTTTAGATGGGAGGACCGAATGCGGATAAAGTGAGGGAAGGGCATTCAAAAGCCGACGAGAATCCATGGCTTGTGTGGTGGTGATGGAAGCTGAGGGAGGAGAGGATAGGGAGTAAATACTGGATGGGATGAGAGTAAAGAAGGAGGACAGGGAATTAAGGAGGGGCGGGGTGAGAGGGTGTCGAGGAGGAGGCCACGAAAAAACAGTTGATGAGACAAGTAGTTAGGGAGTGCACATGCAAGAGGGGGGAGAATGAGCAAGGGGGGGTGTTATAACTAGGTTAGGGGATAAAATTGTGGAAAACATCATGACCATTGAGGGATAAATAACCTTGGGTAAGGGAGGCCCCTCTATTGGATAAATTATCAGCATAAGAATTGTTCGATCTAAGGATATGGAAGAAGGAAGTGTTGGGCGGGAGATTTAGTTGATAAATTTTATCGTAATATTTCCTATAGTTGATGGAACCAGCAGAATAACCTGAGTGCATCTTTAGGATGACATGGCGAGAGTCCCCAAAGACAAGAAGGTTTGAGATGATTCCTCAATCTGCCATTTCTAGGCCTTACAGAAGTGCCAACCATTCTGCCTCATTGTTAGTATTATGCCTAATACCCCAAGCAAAGGTCTTAACTATTTGTCCTCTAGGGTCAAGGATGACCCCTCCTGCACCTGCCTCCCCGAGGTTTCCTCTTGAGGCACCATTAAAGAAAAGTCAGTAGGAATTCTGCTCTTGTCTCCATCATGCAAAATCATCATGCTTTTTCCTGATTTCCTAGGGTTGGAAGATCTGGAGGAATTTGGACTGAGGGGAGATCTGATGGAGAAATAGACTGCACCACTTAGATTATTTTTCTGAGAGGTCCTTTGAGATGGGGTAACCAATACCTTTTGAGTTCAAATTTTCTACAGTCGTGCCAATTATTTTGGAGGAAATCTGACTCAGGGACATTTTCTTTCCTTCAAAGATAGTTCCATTCCTGGCCAACCAAAGATTCCAGCAGAGACTTTTAGGGAGGGTATTCTAGAGTCTCTATAAAATAGGTCTCTTCCTGAGAGTTCCAAGGAAGAGAGAGTTCCAAGCTATAAGGAGCTTCCTTGGCTGATCTGGGGGCTTGAAGTGAGGGCAGAGGGGACGCATGATGCTTTTCCAAACTTGGGAGGAGCCGTTGCATTGAAGAAAGAGATGTGATTCTATTTTCGATTGAGAATTACATAGCGCACATCTGAAGGGACCTTCGATTCCCCTTTTGTTGAGGTTGTCTGCCGTGAGGAGTTTATTATGCATTAGGAGCCAAAAGAATTGATTAAATTTGGGAAGGAAATCTGGATTCCAAAACTTTTTCTAGAGACTTGGAGAAGCATGGATTGTATCGGTCTCTAAAAGCATGTAACCTTCCTTAACTGTGTAAACGAACTTGCGGCCCCGACCAATGGTGTCCTTGGTACGTTTGTTGATGGGGGCTTTCCCATGTAGGAGAGAGAGGAAGAGATCGAGGGTGTGCATAATATGCGGAGGAGGATGAATATTTTTCCAACCTCGCCAAGTTCCTGACCAATCCCAGTTGAAGATGTCGTAGAGTGTGAGGATGCCATTGTCGCTGGTCCATATGGAAAAGTATTCGAGTGAGGGGATGGAGGATAAAGGGGGGTGCCCAAGTATTCTATCTGTCCAGATCCCGATCCTTTTACCATTTCCCAGAATCCAATAGAGCTCATTTTGTATCAAGTTGACAGAGGTTTTTCATAACTTCCAAATGGATGTGCCTTAACCTTCCCAGTTGCAGTTCAATATCTTGGATCTAGGGTTCTTGATATATTTCTTCCTTATTACCTGTTTCCACCATTCATTACTTCCAGTAGCCATCCTCCATATGTGTTTGGCCCTTAAAGCTTTGATCATTTGTTATGGATCTCTTATACCCAACCCACCTTTGAGTTTGGGAGCTTTGATTGTAGACCAATTTACCAAATGAAATTTTTTATTTTGGACTTTACCTCTCTGCTAGAGGAATTTTCTAATCTCTAAGCTAATACTGTTCATTACCATATTTGGAGTGAGAATCATCGAGCTTGAGTAGATTGGATAGGAGGAGAGGATTGAGTGTATCAAGGTGGATTTCCCTGCTATATTTATCCATTTAGATCCCAAGAAGTGGATTTTGTTCTTATTTTTTGGATGATGGGTTTCCACATCGAAGAAGAGATGGACTTTTTGGATATGGGCATTCCTAGTAATTGAAATGAGTCCAATCATGGATCAATTTGATTCTTAGAATCTGGGATATATCCCAGAGAGTCTTGGTACTGTAGTTGCATTTGTAAAGCCAAGATTTGTCAATATTATCCTTGCTACCTGAGGTGTGAAGGAAAAGGTCAAGGGATACTTGGAAGCTTCTAGAGATATGGGTGGAGGCAATTCCCAGCAAGATGGTATCGTCGATAAAAAGAGCATGGTTAATGGGTTGAACTCCACTAGAGAAGGAAAGTCCTGGGATGGTTCCGTCCACAAGGAGACATTGAAGTCTTCTACTTAGGGAGTTAGTCACTAGAATGTAGAGGAAGGGCGAAAGAGGGAAGCCTTTCCTGATTCCCCATTTTGCTTTGAAGAAATCAGAGGGTCTCCCATTGATTAGGGGGGATATCCTGGGAGTGCTAATATAGGCTTGAATCTGTTTGATGAAGAAAGGAGAGAAACCATACTTTTCCATGATCAGAAAAATAAAATCATGCCTTAAGCAATCAAAAGCATTAGCTAGATCTAGTTTTATTTCCATACCCGATTCACACCGCTTTATACTTGAGTGTATAGCCTCTTCAACGAGGAGAAAGTTGTCACTGATGTAACGAACAACAATGAAACCACCTTGGTTGGGAGAGATGAGAGCGGGGATGACAGACTTCAGTATTAAAGAAAGGATTTTGGTGAAAATTTTGTAAGAGGCACTGCAGAGAGAAATGGGTCGGAAGCGTTTGATTGAGGTGGGGTTTGAGTATTTAGGGATGAGGGCAATAAAAGTGGAGTTAGTGGCCTCGCCCATTTTCCCTTAGGAATAAATCCAGGAGATAAGCCAAACCATGTCTTTTTATTATTATTTGCAAACACAAGCTGTAGAAATGGATTGAAAAACCATCTAGACCAGGAGTTTTGTCTAGATGAAGAGTCTAGATGGCCTTCTTTATTTGAGCTTTAGAAATGGGGGCTTCTAGGGATTCAGAGTCTTTTGGGCTAATGAGAGTGGGAATGTATTTGTTCATATTCACCATTTCATCGTGAGAAGTTTCTTCTTCTTCATTGTAAAGCTTCTCAAAGAAATTCCTTACCTCAGACGCGATCTTGGCTTGACCTGTGATTGTGGTTCCATCTTTCTTTTTTATCTCCTTTAAAGTATTCCTCCTCTGTCGCTCCTTGTGCTGGTTTTGGAAGAACTTGGTGTTTTGGTCCCCACCCTTGAGCTATACGTTACGGGGTCACAGCCTCTAGCCTTCTTCCTTTTGCATGGGTGTGACTTGGATTTTCCTCTCAAGCTCTATTTCCTGAACCAGGAGGTCTCTGTTATTTCTTCATGCTCCATTTTTTCTTGTAGGGCTTCCATCTGATTGACAAGCTCAAACTTTATTTTCTTTGGCTCTTGATAGTGTTTTGTGACCCACTGTTTGAGAGTGATCTTGAATTTTTTGATCTTTTGTTCCCAAATGTAGCTGGGGGAACCGATAATATAGATATTCCAAGCATTTTTGATGATGTCCAGGACTCCCTCCGATTCTAACCACAATGGGTTAAATCGAAAAGGGAGCTGACCTAATTTTCCCACGTTCAAGAGGAAGAAGAAAAGGGGTTTATGATATGAGGAATCAAAGCATAGAATTTTGGACTCTAGGATTACCAGATTTTTGAGGAAGGAGGTGCTTACCAGAATTAAATCCAGTATAGTCGCTATGTGCCCCGGACCTATCCTTTTATTACTCCAAGTAAATTTTCCATTTTTTGGCTTGATGTCAATTAAGCCCCAAAGAGAAATTAATTTTTCCAACCTTTCACCATAGGGATCCTTGACTTTGGAACCACCTCTTCTTTCCTCAGCCGAGATGATGACATTGAATTCACCGGCTATGATGCATGGGAGATGTTTTTTCTTGGCACACTGATCCTCCAATGTATTCTAGAAAGCATCTTTATTTACCTGGGTAGTTGGGCCATAGATGTTTATGATCCAAAGGACCTCCTTTCTTTCTTTGTATTCAAGCTCGACAAAGAGCTAGTTCCTATTTTCAATGGTGGTGTGCATTGAGTATCTTTCCTTGTCCCACCAGGTGAGCAGACCCCCTGAGGCTCTGATGGCGCTGACCGCTTTCCCTTCTCCTTTGGCCCAAAGTTTTCCCATTGTTGAAAGACTTTCTTTTGCAGTATTTTTTGTCTCCTGGATGATGAGGATGGAGTTATCTTCCATTGATTTGAATCTTTTGATAGCTTCTAAATTTTTTCAACCTCCTAAACCTCAGCAGTTCCAGGAGACAAGCTTCATTATTTCTTGGGGGTAGGGCACCCTATCTCTTCTTTCTTCGTTGATGCCGATTAGGTACTTACTGGATGGGGAGTTTCTTACTAAGAAATCTAGACTGGACTTCTTCCCTACTGCTTTTTCCATAGTATTTTTTTGTTCCATGTCGGTCTTAGTTGGCTTTCTTCCCTTTCTGGCTTGAGGTTCTTGATCTTCATTGGTGTTCTCCAAAGTTTCCTCAGTTTGCACTTTTGCCCTGGATTTGGTAACTGATCCTCCAGAATTCGATGAGGAATCTGGACTTGCTTCTGGATGGTTTTGAGTGAGATTAGGTTGAGCCATCGGTTTGTCATGCACTGATGAGGGTGTTGGATATTTTTGATCCTCAACTTCCTTTGGATTCAATGTGCCTTCTGATGCCTCTGTTTCGACTACTTCAATGTCTTCACTAGCTAGAACTTGAAACTTATTTCCAATGGTATTCTTGGTAGAGGAGGGATGTGCTTGTTGTGGTGCGGTCCTTGCACCTTTTCTTCGATTTACTTCATTCCATCCTTCTTCGGGAGCTTCATCTGCATTGGGTCTTTCTGGATTTTTTGGGTAGAATTTTTCAAAGTGCCTGAATTCATGGTAGAATTTGAATTTAAAAGGGATTTTTATCACAGTCCACACTTTGCAGATAATTCTAACCATCCATTGAGAGATTGATGGCCTCTGGAAGACCTTTCTCCATAACCACTTCAACACATATCCTGACACAGGAAAATATGGGAGCCTTGGGCTCAGATTTATCGATGTATTTCTGTAGGGTATTTTCGATTGAGCGGAAGTTCTCATCATTTCAACAATGTAGAGGGAGATGGGGGAGTTTAGCCCAGATTGGAACCACCGTTGGGATGTCTTTCTGAAGGTCGAAAGAGAGGTCTCATTTGTTGCGGTACATGCCCCTAGGCCCCATGAAATACGACCCATTCCTGAAGACGAGGTCTTGATCTTCTTTTTTCTTGAAGATGAAAACAAAATAACCCTTTCGACAGAAGATTTGATGAACTTCTCCTTGGATGATGGGTCTCTAGTTTTTAGTGAGCCATATTTTGATGGATCTAGGGGAGGGCCAAAGACCCGTGAAGATTCCTATGAGACCCTTTTCAAAGAGAGTGACGAATTTTCACTTGGAGGCCGTAGAGGAGAGCTTTACGTCTAGGATATCATAGCGCTTAATAAAACATGAGGAGGGGAGGGAGCTTGAGGAGGGAGGCGTCTAAGAAGCCATGATGTGCTGAAAGCAAGCGTCAAAGCTAGATCCATTAGGATCCAGATCAGGAGGATCCATGGGAGGCAGTCGAGAGGCCACCGATAGCCGAGACTGGAACCCTAGCGGTCAAGATGAAACCCTAGCGATTCAGAAAAGATCTAGATAAGTATAATTTTGGCGATTATTATGATAAAAAAATACATTATATGTAAATATAGGAGACGTTATAGACTAAAAAAGACCAAATTGCAAATTTATTTTTTGAAAAAAGGCTTGAAAAATAGCCAATTAGCGAAATTTCACCCCTAAAAATTTCCCTACTAAGAACCTTTATTTTATCCCAGCCCCATCCCTTGTGTCTAAAAATGTCAGAGGCCAAGGATTCCATTTAAATGGTTTGGGTGGAGGTTCAAGGTGTCATTAATGGATTATAATTTATTATATTTTTAATTTAGCCCTTATGGCCATTTTTTCCTCTATCGAGGATGGTAAAGGCCCTGAGACCTATACTTTTACGCAAAATGTCTTACTGATGCTTATATCCCAGCAATAGACCAATTATCAAGATCTGTGTGGTCACTAGTTTGAGGCCTATTTTAGGGGCTGGGGCTTAGAAGCTTCATTCGAGGCTAATAGCTTAAGACCCATCTAGTGTGTGTAAAATATACTAATGGTACTCTATCCCTCTCAAGGAAAAAAGTACCTTTTTATGGGGTGTTGTGGTGGTTTGAAGAACTTTTATTGTGTCATAAGACCTACAATATTAATTTAAGGGCCATTGTAATTATTTTCCTCACTTGATCATCTTTAAGGCCCTTCAACCCATTCTTTCTACAAAAAATATCCTAATGGAACCCCTCTCCCACTCGTAATCACATTTTTTTTATAATGATCATGTTGTAGTTCAAGGCCTTGATCACGACCCATGGAGTTAAGAATATTTATTTAGGATCTAATACTTGTATTTTTCCTCCAACCATGGTTAAGGCCTTGGAATCCATCCTTTATGCATAAAACATCATATCACCACTATGTAAAACCTCACATAAGCACCCATGTTCCACCAAGGATCAAAAACTCCTTTTAGAGGGCCCAAGTGGTGTTTTGACTCTGCCTTGTTCATGGAATGAAAGATTTATATAGGACTTGAGGCCCTTTATTTCCTCTTGTTACCATGGTCAAGAACCAAAGACCCATACTCGGTGCATAAAACCTCAATGACACCCATGAATGAAAAGTCTCTACAGGTCTCTACAAGCACTTTGATCCTTCAATTTAATTTTTAGAATATATAAAAGTTGCTCAACATCACGATTTCCTTTGGCCTTTCCTTTTCCATTTTGTGGATGTGATAGCTATATTGTATTATATCGTACAATAAGGTAATATATTTCTAAGGTTTTGTACAATCAATTAAAAAAAAAAATTTGGCCAAGTTCCGTGGGATTGTGATCATGGTAATTGAGCATGGCCATGCCGCCTCTGCCTTACTTTGACATTTTATTCCATTCTTCACCTTGAATATAAGTTGAATCATTTTGGATCTAAAAAGTGTGTGGGTATCAGAAAAGGAAACCATTGCCAACGGAGGGCAATCCCCAATTCCATGGTTATTTGACAATGAAAGAAATAATTCAATATGTTGATACTATGGACATATTGGAGAATAAACTTAGAGCCAAATTTGATGAAATATATATCTTCCCTCCTTACATTGACTAAGTAAAAAACCACCAGAATGATCAAGAAGTAAATAGTTTTAGCCCCCAAAATAAATATGAAACAATGGCTAGCGAGTGCATCCATGACACTCAATCTTATAGAATCAAGTGCTTGTACTAACCTTAGTTTTCATTACTATAAATCCTTCCATCTATGAAGCTACCTAAAGGTATTGACTCCCTCAAAGGGAGACACTAGCCACAGTAGTATGAGGGTTATGACATGGGTGATTCCCTATAGCATGTTTCCATACTCAAGGAATAACTCTCAAGAAGTGAGTTATGATGAAGGAAAAGTAGTGTCAACTCTTTTAAAGATTTTGCCACATGAAAGCAAGTTTAAGTATCTAAAGTTTTTTATAAAAAGATATATACATAAATATGAATTAACAAAGTCCATATGAATAAGGAATCTGTTATTGACAACATGACAAAATTGCTATTATACCCATAAAAAAATTAAAAAATTAAAAAAATTAAGCAAATCTAAAAACCCCAAGCCAAACATATACTATATAAAGCACAAGAACATGAAAGTAAAAAAAAAATGTAACTCAAAATATCTAATATAAAGACCTTAAGAATCCTATGTATACAACCACAATTTTTATTAAAACATTATATCATATGGAAATATCAAGCATATTTCATACAAAGGACTGTGACCTGTTGCAAAAGGGATGTACCCTATAATGGTTATGTAAGAAATAGTGATTAGGATGGTAAATAGAGTTCATTAAAAACAATGACCTACCTATTTCCCAGTTTAGATGAGAAATATCAAACAATGGTGTAATACTCATGCTATGTCAACAAGATGATAGGTATTAGTTTTATGATGTACTTCTTTTAGGTAAGAAACTGAGCCTAAAGATGCAAGGTCATTACAAAGCTTTCCTGATATATCTTTCTTTATCATTCTCCAGTACTAATCAGTGAAAAACTGTTGTTTAAAGCTTGCAGCTTCGACTACCCACTTGCCCAGGTTGATATATAGACTGCAACCAAGTTTGGATAATTTAAAAAGACAGGTAAAAGACAAATAGGTAGGGTAACATGAGTTTCCACAAAATGTACCAATTTAGAGGCCAAAATCTATTCCTACGTTAGGAGAGGAATAAGTTGTTCGAAAACAATACGAACATTCAAAATAAAGCCTCAAAATCGAGGTTTTGCAGTTTTCGATACTTGGACATAGAAAATACGAAATAAGAACTTTGACATTTCCTTATTTAAAATCCGAAACTTCCAATATCCGATTTGTCGGTATTCGGAAATAAGGAAATCAGACATTGGTAGATATGGTGTTTCTTAATGGAATAAGTTATGTGAGTCTTAGAAAATAGAAATAACTTAGCGAAGGAATAACTTAAAACAATCGCATAACTTAGCAAAGGAATAAGTTATGCGAAAATAATATGAACAATCAAAATAAAGCCTCAAAATCGAGGTTTTCTCGTTTCTGATACCCGGACGTTAAAAATCGGAAATAGGAACATTGACATTTATTTATTTGAAAATACAAAACTTCCGAGATCTCAAGTGTCACAAATCGGTTTTGGGGGAATAGACACAAACCAGATTAATTAAATGTTCCGATTTTAGACATTTCTTTATTGGAAAATACAAAACTTTCGATGTCTGAAATGTTGCAAATTGAATTTTCGCAAATCGAAATTCAGAACATAGGACATAGGAACATCCGTAGTTCCTTAGTTGAACACATACAAATTCCACATTCCAAAATGTCGCAAATTGAAAATTTGCATTTCGGAAATTGGAAGATGTTGTGTTCCTTATTGTAACATGTAGTATTTTCTGAATCCTAAATGTCGCAAATGGGAACATATGGTGTTTCTTTATCCTTATCCAATAATTATTAGTGAAAAACTATTGTTTAAAGTTTGCAACGTTGATTACCCACTTGCCTAGGTCGATATACAGACTGAAACCAAGTTTGGATAATTTAAAAATACATAGGTAAAAGACAAATATGCAGGGTAACATGAGTCTCCACAAATTGTACCAATTTAGAGGCAAAAATCTATCCCTGTGTTAGGAGAGGAATAAGTTGTCCGAAAACAATACGAACAGTCAAAATAAAGCCTCAAAATCGAGGTTTTGCGGTTTTCAATACTCGGATGTAGAAAATCGGAAATAGGAACTTCGACATTTCCTTATTTAAAATTCAAAACTTCCGATATCTGATTTGTCGGTATTTAAAAGTAAGGAAATTAGACATTGGTAGATATGGTGTTGCTTAATGGAATAAGTTATGTGAGTCTTAGCGAATAGAAATAACTTAGCGAAGGAATAACTTAAAACAATCACATAACTTAGCGAAGGAATAAGTTATGCGAAAATATTATGAACAATCAAAATAAAGCCTCAAAATCGAGGTTTTCCTATTTTTGATACCCGGACATCAAAAATCAGAAATAGGAACATTGACAGTTATTTATTTGACAATACAAAACTTTCGAGATCTCAAGTGTTGCAAATCGGATCTGGGGGAATAGACACAAACCAGATTAATTAAATGTTTCGATTTTCGACATTTCTTTATTTGAAAATACAAAACTTTCGATATCTGAAATGTCACAAATTGGATTTTTGCGAATAAAAAATTAGAACATAGGACATAGGAACATACATAGTTCCTTATATTAACACATACGAATTCCACATTCCTAAATGTCGCAAATAAAAAATTCGCATTTCAGAAATTGGAACATATGGTGTTTCTTAATGGAAACATAGCACATAGATTTCCAAATTCTGAAATGTCAGATTCTCGATTCGTAACTTTTTTCTTGACGACTTCGATACGTTTATAATTCCAATAGACAAACCACAGTAATTAAATGTGTTAATGAATAACAACAACCAGAGTATTGAAATATGTTAATGCGAACAATTTTGTTCTTTATATACCCATTTAAGTCTAGTCACATGATTATGTTACATTGTAATTTTTTTATTTCTTCATGCTCTGTTTCATTCCCTAGGAAAAACTAACCATCACGATATGGAGACTATGCTAACTGAAGATTCTATTTCACTATTGCTACATGGTGCTATCAACCTATGCCCTCTGGTACAGGTCTCTTCATTAAGCCAAGTGAACTCAGTCAACTCCTCATATATTCAGTTCCGAATCTCTATCTCATATGGCCTTCACAAGCATGGGCTACCGCTTCTAGTTATATATAGTGATCTTGTAGAAAATGGATAACTAAAAGAAGGAACTATACTCAAAATTACCCAATGTACATGCAACAATGTACATAATGTAAAGTACGTCTAATTTCCTCATTGTTTTTTTTCTCACTTAATCAGTTTTACACTATTCATGCATGAAATATTTTTGTCTTCCATTGAACTCTAACATACTTCATCTGACAGGAGTATCACATTGCTTAAAATCGAGGTTGTAACAGTGGATGCAACAATTATTGGAGATCCTGCACCTTACCATTTACCTACACCTTCTCCCTCAGAGAGTAGTTCCTCTGTTTTAGTCAATGCTAGCTCAATAAATGAAAACCCTGGTTTTGCTGGATCGACTATCCCTTTCACATCACTCTCCTCCTCTAGCAAAGTTTGGAACATTCAAGGTCGAGTTACTACCAAGACAAACATACATGAATATGGTAACCAATGAGGCTCTAGAAAAGTGTTTGGATTTTACCTTGTTAATGCTTCACACGATGAAATACATATATTTGCATTCAATGAATTGGCACTATATTTGTATTAACAAATACAAATAGGAATAGTGTACATGGTATCAAATGGCAAAGTCAAAATATCCAATCCAATTTTCAACCATTTGAAAAGCCATAATGAAATCTTTCTAGGTTCCTCCTCAACCATCCAAACATGCTTAGATGAATACCCCTGAATACCTTTATATTCTTTAACTTTAAAACTATTAAGATGATTCAAACTGATACCAGTAAATTCCATGGTTGACCTTGTTGGACTTGTCATTTCAGTTTCACCTACATCTACGATACGAAAACGGAATGGTGTTGAAACTATTAGGCAGACCATTGGACTCCAGGACATGTCAAGCTATAGTATTGACATAACACTTTGGGGAGAGCATTGCTAGATTCAAGGAGCTGAGCTTTCCAGCCTTCACGGTTTACGTACTCCTCCAACGGTAGCAATCAAAGGTGGCCGTGTTACATATTTTAATGGAAAAACTGTTGGCACTATCTCCAAATCTATTATATTTATAAACCCAAATATTGAACAAACTTCAGTTCTCTAGAAATGGTTTCATGACAATGGAAATTTTGTTTATCATCACCCTCTTTGAGCCGCAAATTCACTGGCTCTCATTCTGGTGTTCGTAAAATTATTACCATCAATGAGCTAAAAAGTCTTCAACCATCTGAAAACGTTGTTTGGTATTCTTTTGTTGCAATGATCACAAGTATTAACATGGATGATTTTCATTTCCTTGCATGTCCTCTTTTTGTTGACGGTATACAATACATGAAAAATATTGCCGACAAAGTTGGAGACATTTGGCATTGTGGTAAATGTGATGGGGAGTTTCCTGAATGTGATTATCGATACATACTAAAGGTTGACTTGGAAGATGTAACTGGATATCTTCATGGTGTGATAGCTTTTGATGATGCTGCAAACCAACTCATGGGCATCTCAACAAAGGATTTGTGTCATCTCTCAACTGAATCAACATCAATTGTTGAAATAGTCCAGAGGATCTACAACAAACAATTACTTCTTACTCTTTCATATAGAACAAAGACGTTCTATGGAATTCCACGCCTAAAAGTTGTAATTGTGATGGTTGAAAATTCATAATTAGCAACTTCACTAGATAGATAAATATATAGGTTTCTTCAACCTAATACATAAGCATATTCTTTACTGTCTGCAATGAATATTTGGCCATCTCAGCAAAATACTTGTGTCTTCTCATAACTGGATCAACATCATATGTTCATATAGTCCAGAGGATCTGCAATAAACAATTACTTCTTACTCTTTCAGTTACAACAAAGACGTTATGCATAATTCAATGCCTAAAAGGTGTAACTATGATGGTTGAAAATAGATAATAATCAACAATTTCACTGGATAGATAAATATATAGGTTTATTCAACCTGATACATAAACATATTCTTTATTGTCTGTAATGAATGTTTTCACCAAGTCAACAAAACAACTGTGTCTTCTGTCGACTGAATCACCATCAATTGTTCAAATAGTCCAGACGATGTGCCGAATTGTGAACCTAAAAGTTGTAACTCTCATAGTTGAAAATACATAATCGACAAGTTCACTGGATACATAAATATATACATTTTTTCGACTTGAGATATTTTCATATTCTTTGAAAATACATAATTGACAACTTCACCAGATACATAAAATTATAAGTTTTTTCAACTTCATCGGCTCTCATATTCTTTATTGTATGTAATGAACATTTCCAATTGTCTATTTTAATTGTCTGCATTCTTGATTTCCAAACTTTTGTCCCGTATACCATAGGTGTCCTGTGTGTTACAACTAGTGCTGTGTGTCAATGGATTGATTTTCAGTTGCGGATTGATTTGGACTCTATCGGTTGTCCTAAACAACTGGTCTTGGAATTTTTTTTTTACGTGGTTTCGTTGTCCTTTACTCATTACTCTCAATTCGGCATAGCCCTTGCTAAGATTTTGCTAAAGTTTCAGTCCAATCGGAGACTCTTATTTCCTTAAATGAACTTTAAAGAAATATAAACAAAAAAAATTCACAGCATCCCCATTTTCAGAAATCGGATATTGAAAACTGCAAATTCGAGTTATTGTTAAGGACATTTTGCATATCGACACATTTCAATTTCCGGCATTTCGGATAATGGAAACCAGAGACTCAAGTTTTTGTTCATATGATTTGCTGGCTTCCCGGTTCCAATTTCTGCTATTTTTCGGATATAGGAAAACATAAACATATATCCTTCTACGGCATTCATATTTGATATATATACATATTCGCATTTGTAACTACATATTATTTTGGTATTTGATCTTTCATATATATATATATATATATACGTTCAAATACAACTTTCAAGCACTTTAACATTGTTATTGATAATGTCTACAATTGCAATGAACAATGCCCTAGCTTACCATGTTTTGTTATTGTCGAATTCTTGTATTACAAAGAACCCTTACTATATGCTTTCAATCCTACTTATGTTCCAATATCTCCTATAACAAGGACATCTCTTAATGTATAAATATTTTAGATCACCTCTTATTTCCTTGAATTAACTTTAAATAAAAATAAAAAATAAAAACATTTTCGCATTTTTAATTTCCAAGACCCAAAACACGCAATCCAATTTCCAAAATCCAATATCTGAAAATTGTAATTCGAGTTGTTCTTACAGTTTTTTGTTGTATCCGCGATCTCCAATTTGTGAATTTTCGAATGTCGAAAACTCCAGATTCAAGTTTATGTTAAAATAATTTACTGCCTTCTCGATTCCGATCCATGATATTTTGGATATTGGAAA